>JAABKJ010007545.1:228057041-228105067 GCA_011634705.1 Andricus grossulariae
ATGTTCTTAAGGGTTGGTGTTCGGAACCGAACCGTTTAAAATCCTAAGTATCCAGGACTGAACCCGGTCTCTTTGAAGTTTTAAGTGTCCGGGTCCAAACCCGAACGTTTTAAATTCCTAAAGGTGCTGTCTGAACCCGGACCCTTAAAGTTTTGAAGGGTATGGGTCTGGACACAGACTTTCTAAATTCTTGAAGGTCAAGGTCCGATCTCAGACGTTTTGAATTCTTAAGGGTCCAGCTCTGAACCCGGACACTTTAAGCTCAGAAAGGTTCGTGTCCTGACCCAAACCTTTCAAATTCTTCAAGGTTTAAGTCCGAATCCGATCCATTTGACTTCTTAAGGGTTTGAATCCGGACCAGACATTTCAACTTTTCAAGGGTTCACGTGCGAACCCAAACTCATTAGGTTCTTAAAAGTTTGAAACCGTATCCGGACTCTTTAACTTGTTAAGAGTCCCGGTATGAACCCAGACACTTTAAATTCTTGAAGATTTGTGTCAAAACCCGCAAGTTTCAAATTTTTGAGGATCCAGGTCTGGACCCGGATCCTTTAAGTTCTTAAGGGTTGGTGTTCGGAACCGGACCAATTAAATTCTCAAGTCTCCAGGACCAAACCCGGCCTATTTAAAATTTTGAGAGTCCGGGTCCGAACCCGAACGTTTTAAATTCTTGACGGTATTGTCTGAACCCGGACCCTTAAAGTTTAGAAGGGTTTGTGTCTGGACCCAGACCTTTTAAATTCTTCAAGGTTTAGATCTGAATTCAATCCCTTTAACTTCTTAAGGGTTCAAATCCGGACACAGACCTTTCAACTTCTTAAGGGACTGTGTCCGAACCCAAACACATTAAGTTCTCAAAAGATTGGAACAGTACCCGGACTTTTTAAGGGGTCTTTCTACTATCTCGGAAAAAGAGGTGATTTTCAAAAATTTGTTTCTCAACAACTACTTTATATAATTAAATAAAATTTCCAGCGTTTATTTTGGCTGTCTCCAAATTTACAAAAACAATTCTCTTACATGAGGTTATTACTCAGTTTAGGTATTATTAAACAATAAACAAAGTGTCTGAAAAAAGGGCATGTCCACTGCACGCACGATATCTCCAGTCAGCATCATCTGAAACAAATAAATCAGTATTAGTATGACCATAGCTCTGGAGTGACGAAGCGGATTTTTTTTTATTTTGCAAAATAACAAAATGGCGGCAGCTTAAACAACAAATTTAAAAAAATCGTGTTTTTTTCATCTCGGCGCTTTTGCGCCAAGCTCTCAAAAGTATAGAAAGACTCCGAATTTCGTTGTGAAATTTTGATATGATATTTCGGAATATACAATAACCTGTCGAAAAATGCAAACAAAAATCGATTTTTCAAAAGTGAGATAGCAGAATGACCCCTTAACTTCTTGAGGGTTCAGGTACGAACCCGGACCCTTAAAACCCTCAAGGGTCCGGTTAAGAACCCGGACCTTTTAAATTCTTGAGGATCCAGGTCCGAACACGGAACCCTTAAATTCTTATGGGTTCGGATCTTAACCGCACCCTTGCTTGACCATTTAGGTTCCCGGACCCTTTGAAATTAAGGATTCCGATCCCTGGTAAAAAATATAATGTTTGTCTCTCGAAGTAAAAAATCCATACCAGGGATTATTTAATAAATAAGCATTTTTCAAAATCCAACTTGAAGGACCCCTAAATGTTTTTTCAACCTAAAAATTCCTCATAAAAGATGATTCCTTTAATAAAATTTCCAAAATTATAAAATATACTAAACTATAAAATTTCCAACATAGGAAAGTCTACAAAATACTTTTATTTGATAAAAGTTTTTTAAAATTATTGATTTAATATTAAAACGTTCTTTTAATTGTTTAGATTCGGGAATTTTATTATTCAGAAATTTTCCGATTCGTGAATTTTAAATTCCCGGCAATTTTTTAATTTGGGAAACTTTCTATTTCGAACATTTTCTTTTTCGGGAAATTTACATTCATAGGAATTTTATTTTTTTCAGATTTTTCAACCGACCAAAAATATTGAACATTTCTAATTCAACTTTAAAAAATTTCGAACATTTGATCTATATATAGCAATTTTGTTGCATATTATTTTTATTACTTTTGGATTTCGATTAAAATATTTCCAACTTGTGCAATTTTCAGTTCAAAATTTAAAAAAATGAACCATTTAAGAATGAAAACTATTTGATTTGAGAATTTCAAGAAAGAATAATAATAATTCTAAATCAAATCTTAAAAATGAAACGACTTTAAATTAAAAAGTTAAAAATCGTATTGTTACAAATATATAAGTAGCTAAAAATTAAAATATCTCAAATTGATACCTCAGCAATTCAATACTTAGTTTCATTTTGAATAGTTTTCATAGGAATTTCAAGAGTATTAATTGTCGAATTCTTATAATTTTGGTCTGAAATTTTTCAATTCCTTTTTTCAAAATTTATCTAATCTAAAATTGTTTGATTTGAATCGTTTGAAACATTTTTTATTCAAAATCATTCAATTTTTTTGGTTAATTTCAATCGCTTTCAATTCAAAATTATTAACTATGGTGACTAAATTTTTTTTAACCTAATATCAACAAATGTATTCCATTCAATTCAATTCCATTCAAATCCATTCTATGTTTCTTGATTCCACTCTATTATTTTCTATTTGTCTATTCGATTTCACTCTGTTCTACTCTATTTTATTATATTCTATTCCATTCTATTTCATTCTATTATATTTCACTCTATTTTTCTCCGTTCTTCTTTACTGAATGTTAATCTTTTCAACTCTATTATATTATATTCCATTCTATTCCATTTTACTCCAGTCTATTATATTCTATTCCAATTTATTCTATTCTATTTTTTTTAATCGAAGCTAATTAAATTTGGAAGAAGTTGGATAATCAATTGCTTGCAACGTTTTTATCCAACTTTAGATAAATAATATCCCTGGGATTTACTGTAATATACTCTTCATGAAAAAATTCAATTATAGAATAAATTCCTTAAATTATTCAACTGCTATATTTAAATTAATTGATGAAACTGACATTTGTTCCATTTTCGGGGTTTGAGTGCATTATTTATACTGATTCAGTCAATGAAATACTTGAAAGTAATGATTTATCCTCATGAACAATTAAAGGAGAGATATATTCAATGTGATCAAGAATTGTTATAAACAAATTCACTCGTATCGTATTTCTGAACATAGAATCATTTTATTTTCTACGGGATCTTTTTTTTCATCCTAAGGATAATATATTGATACAAGATATTGCCATTCAACAACAATTGATATTGTTATAAACAATTTTTTTACAAAGCAATTTATTTCGCATTCTTAAACATATAACTTTTTTTATTTAAGTCACTTCTTCTCTTTCCTGAAAAATAATGTTAACATAGAAAATATTGCCAGTTAAGAGCAATTATCATTATTATGAACGATTTGAATTGTTATATGTAAACCATTTTTATTCATGAATTTATGTGGAAAATTCTTTTTGTTTTGGCAGAAAACCAACATTGATACGAATTCGGTCATCAATGGGGAGAGGGTGAAATTGAAATTATTTTTTCCAGGGTGAAAAATGACAGAATGGCGTTGAGGAGGAAATCAATCAAAGGGGGGGGGGTGAAGCGCGACTCGTGTCTGAAGAAAAACACGAGAAACTCATTCGGAAGTTATTACCTTGATCCTTGGAGTCCTCTGGGTAAAAAATCTAGAAACTGATTCAATTTTTTTCTTCTTTTGCTTCGACCGTTGATATAATTTCAAAATTTAAAAGCTTTTCTTTCTTCAAAACTGTTTAAAACTCGTTTTTATTTTCTACGTTTTGGCTCTCACTGCGGGCCTACATTCGAAGTTTCCATTTCTAAAATAAATCGTGTTTTTATGATAAATTAAAACTAAAATACAATAACCTACTGAGCAACATAAAATTTTTTTTTTATTACCTGGCCTTAAAAATTACGTAGTGTCAAAAAAAATACATTTTAGAGTCAATAATTTAAATGGTTTCATAAGGTAAAGATTTAACACTCATGTCAAAAATTCATGAAGTTATCAAAATGTGTTTCAAACAAAAATTTTGAGAGGCTCCAAACCAATTCGATTACATTTTTAACAGAAGAAAGTTCCAAATAATAATTAGGACGATGACAAAACAGACATTGAACTGACATTGACATTTATGCTATAGATGATACTGTCCCATAGCTGAAACTGAAATATAGTCAGTCTGACACTCTAGATTTTCAGGCTGACTAACCATTTTTCTCCGTGTAATATTTGATCTTCAACCTCACTATTAGGAAAAAAATTCACTTGAAATAAATGAGATTCTTGTGCGAGAAGTATTTGATTAGTTAGCGATCCATGGTCGTCTCAGATTATGTGCTGATTTGAATTTTTGTTACCGCGTTCATGTAATTACCTTTATTTGGACTTGAAAGTAAAATAATTTATTATAAGTGAGCCATGTAATCCGTATGTAATTTAAGTCCTTTAATAAATTATTAATATATTTCAATATTAAACGTTACTTTTCGCAGATCCATCATTTTGTAAATTCTAATCAAGAATCAAGAATTTTATATTAAAAATTTTATATGTTTTCTGTTCCAAATGTTTTTTTATTCAATATTGTCAAAATATGAAGCCTCAACAGAAATAACGTTGGATCATCACAAATATTCTTATTTAAGACAATGTTCATAGTATGAAAATAAACTATGTCATATCACAAAGTATATCAAAATATGTTCAGATATAAGAAATTAATTTAGAAAATGTAATTCTTTTTTTAATTGTTTCTTCTTGAACATCAAGCTACATAAATCACATTTTTCTATACATTTTGGTTTAATATATGTCTTTCAAACTCACTTTTTTGTTTATGAGCCAGATTGTTTTAATTTATTAAAAATGTTGATCCAATACTTCTAATAATATTACGTACCTAATTTTCCTTTACTCACTATACCGTTATAAGAACTGTAAAGTTATCGAAACTGGTGCACAAAATAAAAATTTGGAACAGATTAACTTTTTACCCGACCACAAATCAGTCCTGCTTGTGAAGAGAAGGAGTCGAGAAGTGAGATCTTCAGTCTTGCCCAATATAGCGGCTTTTATCAGATTTTTTATCAGTAAATGACCATCGTCAATGTGATTTAAGCTTATGTTAGATAATTCATAACCACTGGACAGAACTTCAAATATGCTTATCGAAAATGAAGAATATTTAAATATTATTATTGATAATGTAATATCTAATAATAATAATAATAATAGTAATAAGTATTGCTATAAGTATTGCTTTAGTTACGAATCCTATATAAAAAAAGGTGTAACGAAATTATCGAAAATCCTGCACTCATTATTATTGACTACCTTATGCTATCGAAAAAAAGATTTCTAAACATTAGCGACCAAAGAGATCGAAGTATCATTCTCCATGTTAAGAACAATGTAAAAGTATCACGCTAGGAGGGGGGGGGGGTCATTATTTTCTGAAAAATGTATCACGTATTTCGTAATTGGTCCCTTTCAGAGTTATTTAAAAGTTTTCAAAGGTTAAAAAAATAGTTTTATTCAATGCAAAATGTAGATTTTTGAAGATTTGGAACAAAAAGTTTAGAAGCTTTTTAAGAATTTTGAAAAGTCTGAACAGAAAAAACAAAAATGTCATTAGAATTCTCGAAAAATTGTCAAAGATGTTTTATATTACAACATTTACTTAAGGAGAATATTAAAAAAGATTTCAACAAATTTCCAAAATTATATAAAAAAAGAATGTGGAAGATTTGAAGGCATTTTTTTTTATTTTGCAGAATTCATTTAAAATTTTAGGAAAAATTCGAATAATTTTAAAAGAAAATAAGAATTTTCTTAAACATTTCAAAAATAATTAAAATGTTTTAAAAACATTGAAAAAAATGTTGGTTTTTGAAAATTTCGAAATGAAAGGTAGAAGTTTTTTAAATATTACAAAAGATTTCCAACATTGTCAAAAATGATTTCGGAAGTTTTTGAAACAATTTTAGGTATAATTCGCGTCAGTTTGAATGATACTCAGGAATTTTAGAATGGATTAAAGATATTTTAAAACTTTGAAATATTTCCGAAAATTTATCAAATATTTATAAATTCTTCAGAAGCAGCAAAAGGTTTTAAATATCTTTTAAACTATTTAGATTTTACCCTAAATTTTATAAAACTCTATAAAAAAATGTCTTAGAAATTTTCTGAATACTTCTTCAACATATCTGAAACCTTCAAAAATCTTTTTGAATTTCCTTGAAAAATCTATGTATATTATATTTATATAACCTTAAAGCAAATAAACAAATAAATTAATGAAAGAAAATTAGAAAATAGTAATTAAAATTTTTTGTTTTGTATTAAAAACGATTTTTTCTTTCCCAATAATAATTCGCTTAACATTTTTATTTATTCTGGACTGAAAAATTATTTTAATTGCAAATTGAACAGTTTTGTTGAAAGAACGTCTTTTTCATTCAAAAATTAATCTTTTTTAAATAAAATTGCAAATGTTTTGTTTGAAATGAAAATATTTTTTGTCTGAGAATTAAACTATTTTGTTGAAAATTCGATTTCCTTGAATAAATTGAAATCTTTCTTATATCAAATTGAAAATATTTTTGAGTCAAATTATCAACTATTATCTTTTATGTTGGAAATTAATATTTTTCAGTTGAAAATTAAATTACTTGGTTAAAAGTTAAACTACTTTGTTAAAAATTCACTTGTTTGGTTAAAGATTCATAATTTTAGTTCAAAATTCATCTCTTTGTTTAAAAATGTAATCATTTTGTCAAAAATTTGTTTTTTCTTTAGGAAGGAAATTAATCTTTTTGGTTGAAAATGCATCTTCTTGGTTGAGGATTCAACTATTTTGTTGATTTCTTTTTTATGAATAATTCAACTGTTTCTTCTTCAAACCAAATCTTTTTAGATTGAAATATAAATTATTACAAAAATCGTTTCGCACTTGCTGAATATTCTTAAGAAAATTATATTTATATAACCTTAAAAGCAAAAAAACAAATGAACATATAAAATATTTAGTTATTCGAAGTTTTTATTTTGTATTAAAAATTATTTTCACTCTTAAATCGAGAAAGTACAAATATGTATCATTAAATTATATAGATTAGAGTACATAAACTTTAAAAAATATGTTTTTCATATCGCACTCCCTCATTTCTTGCATTTAGTGAAAAATGAATATTCTAATGTTGTTAGATAATAAACAGAATCTAACCGTTGTTCTGGACATTTAAACCATCCTGAATCGTGAAAAAAAAATGGTTTTCAAACGTGGTTTTACATTAATCGATAGAACGAATAAACCTCATCTGCAATGGTTAAAAATATGCATTTTGTTTGCTTTTGATTTTATATGGAATTAATTTCACAAAATTCCTAAGTGGTTTGAAAAAACTTAAGAGAGTTATCACAACCAGTTTTTATCAAAATCTAATAGTCCTTTTATTTATTATTTATTAAAATTTAATAGTCTTGGTCCGAGGTATATAAATTAATATAACATACATTTATTATAATATAATTAAAAATAACACAGAAAATTAAGCATATTTTGAAGCTTTCTAATCGAGCGCGAAGTGCGAAACACGTCATAAGATTGTATTCGTTAAAGTTGATGGACCTTTAACAAAAGGGAATTTCAGATTACCAAATAACACTTGTCAATGGTTTAACTATTATAATTTCAAAAGGTTTTCTTCATCATCATTCATTCATTTTTTTTAAAGGTTCATTTCATCAAATCAAATTTTAAAATTTTTTAAATAAATATGGGGCAAGTATAAAGACCAAGCGCGAAGCGCGAGGTAAATACATTATCGAGCACGAAGCTGGCAGATTTTTTCCAATAAATATTGTATCAACATTTCCGCGTTTATTATTGTAAAACGAATTTCGAGTAATTGTTGGCGTCACTTTTCAGCTTCAACGGCAAGTTCTTACTTGCTTCCATCAAAAGATATTTGCTTGATTTTGTCATGATTTAGGGTGTTTTAAAGATCCAGGATATATTTTTACAATTTGGCACACGCTTATATAGAAGCACATATAGTAAGCACATATAGAAGAAAATTTTTATTTTTTTATATATACATATAGAAGAATTACCTTAAAAATAATCTGCATCCAATTATATATTATCACAATTCGTCCTTTAATAGCCAATCTTCCTTGATCATATCAGCCCCTTTTTCAGAAATCATAAGAGTGGGTGAGTTGGTATTTCCACTAGTAATTTTTGGCATAATTGAAGCATCAATGACCCTAAGTTTTTTAACCCCATGAACCTTAAGTCTTGGATCCACAACAGCTTCTGGATCGTTCTTAGGGCCCATTTTTGCGGTTCCCACAGGATGATAAAGAGTGCTTCCAGTATGACGAAAATTGCATTCCCAATATTCTTTGGAATCAGGTTCCGTATCTTTACATCCAGGAATATTGAAAATATTTAATTTCATTCCATGTTTCTCAAATGCTTCTGTTTTCAATAAGCGACGTAAAAATTCTATCGACTTGACCATTGTCTCCATGTCATAAGGATGCGCAAATTGATTAGAAATTATTTTCACTTTCTCGTCAGGGTCTGCACTTCGCAACTTTATTTCTCCTAAACTTTTGGGGTTTAAAAGTGTTGGTAATATGTAAAAAAGATCTTGAACTGCTAGTAGCTTTCTTGTTTCAGCGGCTGTTTCATCTGACATGTGGAATGTATTAATAATGATATCCAAATGGAACATTTGTCCCTTTTTAATAAGACTGTGATGAAATTGAATATCTGGATACTTTGATGTTGGATCGCTTACGTTCACAAAACCCATTAAATCAGATCCACCAGTCGATGATAAAGAACCTAAAATTTTGTTTGATAAAAGTATGTGTAAAAATGTATATTATTTTCTAAAGAAAGTAAATAACGAAAGATATAAATATCTTCCTCAACTTACCACTTCTATCAATTAAAAATTTATAAACTTCGTCCAAAATATAAGTAGGCTTCACAAGTGGACCTGTTTTATTAACATATGTCATTTGCACTCCATAACTGATCATATGATCTTCCAAATGCTTTCCCACTGGCAAATCAACCAAAGTTTTAATCCCAATTTCCTCAAGATGGTCTTGTGGACCAATTCCAGAAAGCATCAATATTTGTGGAGTTGCGATACTACCAGCTGACAAAATCACCTCTTTTGATGCTTTTACGTCCAAAATTTCTCCATTTTTCAATCTCAGACGAGCACCTATTGCTGTTTTCCCTGTCATTATTATTTTTTCTGCCTTTGTGGATTTGAGAACGTACAAATTTTTCCTGTTTTTTGCTAAAGAGAGATAAGCTTCTCCCACACTTCGTCGTAATCCATTGTCGACTGTTCCGTCACCATTTCCGTAACCAATGTAATTTACTCCATTGAAAGTTTCGAGAATTGGAATTCCAGTTTCTCTGACTGCCTGAAATTTTTTTCGAATTGTTTACTGAGAAAAAATTCCACATTCATTCTCAATAAAGTACTATGAAATCAGTAAACCACGTTTGAAAGCAGATATTTTATTGACTCACATGTATATCTCATAGCATTTATAGCATCACCATTGAACAGAAAAGTGATTCTATAATTCGATAGGGACGACCTGCTGGAGTGCTATGATACCAGTATGGCCCCTGAATGAGAAAGTAACATGGCGCTACTGCATGTTTTGTGGTGCGAGAAACTCCCAGAGCTCTTGCATTTTTCGCATTAACGTCTGCGAAACCGTGTCCAGGAACTCCGGAAAAGGGTTATATTTATAAGCAAAGCACCTACTCAACCGCAGCCAGAACAAGCCGGCAACAGAGAAAGAGAGGCGACACTAAGGAAGAGCGATGCTTTAGGACGAGGAGAAATACAACATCTAGGTTTGTCTCAAGCTCAAAGTTCTGGTTGAACTGGATGACGAGCTGCGTGGAGATTTCTCGTCAGAATCCGACCTCTGGGAGATACGGCTATTCATAACACCAAAAGACCAATGCATAAATTCAGCACCAACACAGGCTGGGCAAGACAGTTGAAGCTGCTGACCATCAGGCACTATATTGTTGATAGAATACTGGTTCTATCTAACACTGGAACAAGTCTAGAGCAGTGAGAGAGGTGGGTCAGAGAAAATCAACAGTTTTTCTCTGACCTATCGCGACTCTTCCAAGAACCTCCAGTAACTGTCGATCACCCGCCTAAAACATGAAGAGGTCGAGGCATTTTGTAGAGAAGTTGACGAAATCCATCATCCACTTAAAGAAAACTCTAAGAACATAAAAAGCTTCAAGGAGCTATACAGTGCCCTCGTAACAGCTGAGGAGGAATGCCTAGCTATCACTACCAAGGTGAAAAAAGTATTAACAGGCATGAAGAACTATTCCGTTTCGGAAGCCGATGGTATCAAGACCTTCTGGTAGAAGAAGTTTCCTTTAACCGACCAGCATCTGGCCCGCATTTCCACCTCATATCTGAAGTCGGAAGGGCCTATGCCAGAGTGTTTTGTGGAAGGACGCACAGTGCTCCCCCCGAAAAAGAGCAACTTGTCTAACCCAAATAATTACAGGTCAATAACTTGTCTGAACACGCTGTATAAGATCTTCACAGCTATCTTAAATTATGGGATTGTTCAGACAACCGGACCTGTGTGGCGTGAGATAGATGAACAGGCTCAATGAAAGGCTTAGCAGGATATCGGGAGAACCTGCTCATAGATAAATGTGTCTGAAAGGACGCAGAATCATACCAGCGCTACCTATTGATGGCCTGCATTGGCTTTTGGAAAGTTTTCGTTTCAACCTCCCATAGACTTATCATCTGTCTGTTGAAAAGCCCGAAAGTTCATCCACACATCGTGATGTGCATAGAGAGACTGATGCTGCTTTGGAAAACCAGATATAAAATCTTATGTGGAAAACATTTTGTGACAACTAACAACGTTACCTTTCAGAAAGTTGTCTTTCACGGCGACACCATGAGCCCTCTCCACTTTTGCATCATATTATTGCCACTATCTGTCGCACTGCGCCATTCCCAAGGGTACTTCTGCGAGAAAACTGGAAATTGAAAGCAGAAGGCCACTCATGTATTTTACATGGATGATCTCAAGATCTATGCTAAAAATAGAGAGCAACTAAATCTAGCTCTAAAGATTAACAAAGAGTACACTCAAGAAATTGTAATGGAGCTTGGGTTAAAAAAAATGCCCCAAGGTTAATTTCAATCGAGGAGAACTTAATGGCATCCCCGAAGACCCTGATCTCGTTGATAGAAGCGCTATAAGATATCTTGGTGCTGGAGAGACTTATACATACCTGGGCGTATCGGAAAGCCCCATCCAGGATGAAAAATCGATTAAGAATGTTCTCCGATGTAAATTCAAACATCTTATCCGACAGATTTGGTTCTCCAAATTGTCGGCGAGAAACAAAGTATCTGCAACGAACATTCTTGCCATCCGGGTAGTACTCTATTCATTAGACCTCGATATCGGGTCACGAAAAGTTATGCATATGAACAAAATCATGCACCTTAAGTCATCTGTTCCGCGACTTTACATCTCACGCCGTCAAGGTGGTCGCGGAATACTTAATCTTGAATGTCTTCACAACAGGATCATTCGGGGTACAGCACATATAGTCGCAAATGGATGAGACCTTCTTTTTAAAATGATCAGGGAACACGAAGAAGCGGGCAAAGGAGAGTTTCTGTACAATCTCAGGGGTGAGCAAAATGTATCAGATTTATTCATCTCGAGTACTCACTCCTGAAGGCCCTAATCAAGAAAGCACAGGATAAAAACTTCTGCGAACAGCTCCTTGACAAGAGAATGCACGGCAACTTCTACAGAAATGCGAAGCATCAGTCGATGTCGATTGAGCTAACGTTTTCTTTTCTTTAATCACCCGGATTAAAGTCGGGCACAGAGGGTTTTATTTTGGCGTGTCAAGACAGTGTCATTTCAACTTTAGCATACCGTCGCCACGTTTGAAGCCAAGACATTCTTGATGATATCTGCAGAGTGTGTCATGCAAATCCCGAGCACCTAGAACACATACTATCTAGTTGTCCAACTCATACGGGAACGACGTACATCCAAAGGCACAATGCAGTACTAAAGAGTCGGCGTCAAAAGTACGCGACCCTCACTTTGATCGCTCGCAACTCGTTCAAAAAAAAATTGCAGAAAATTCTAGCCAGCTACACGTGAAAGCTTAAGGTCTTTCGAATTGAACTATATGTATATTGTTGTTATAAACAAAATTTACGATAGTGCTGATGTGAAACGTACCGAAAAACCAAGTTTTGGAGGTAATTTTTTAAGCCTCCACTTTCGAGGCTTCTCAAAACGAGCTGGACGTCTTGAAAAATCTAAAAAAATTAACAAACGCTCCTTAGCATCTACAATGCAACGCAGTTGTCTTTTCGCAATATGCATTCTTTACAAATTACAGACCGTTTTCCAGAAACATATAATATTGGAAAGAAATAATATAGGAAGTTGTTTTAGGGCTTAAAATGTGCAGTTTTGTAACCTCATTGAAATCCACTTTCAAAAAATGAACTTAGATCAATATTTCGCAAAATAATCATTTATGAATATTTCTGGATTTAATGTGAGTAGCCACCGTATAAAAAGTATTAGAAAAAAAGTATCCATTTCACAACAATGGGAACCTCAGACGAAAGGGCTTAGCGGGGAGGGAAAAAGGCAGGGACATCAATATCCCCTCCCTTCTGAGGTCCCTATTGTTGTGAAATTGATACTTTTTTTCTAACACTTTTTATACTGTGGCTACTCTCATTAAATCCCGAAATATTCGTTAAGGATTATTTTGCGAAATATTGATCTAATTTTATTTTTTGAAAGTGTGTTTCAATTACGTTACAAAACTGCACATTTTAACCCATAAAAAAACTTCCTATCATTATTTCTTTCCAAGTTGATATGTTTGTGGAAAACGGTGTGTAATTAGTAAACAATTACATATTGCGAAATTCAGAAAACTGCGTTGCATTCTAGACACCTTAAGGAGCGTTTGTGAAATTTTTCAGATTTTTTAAGACGTCCAGCTTGTTTTGGGAAGCCTCAAAAGTCTATCGTAGACTGTAATCACCTATCTCACGGTCGTGAGGCATGGTTACAGCCAAAATTTTACCACGATTTCTCCGAGATGGGCTGCAATTTTGTAGAGTGGCTCTTGAACGAGATTCATCGATTCAATATTATATTTATTGAGCCAGATACCACGAAGTGTATTCATAATATCACACAATGAATGTATTATAAAATAATTTCCTGCATATCATAGCATAAGAACAGAAAGAAAAAAATACACCAGAAACATCATATCTTAACTAACAGAAATAATGTTCACTAAGTAACAACAGAGTCCAGAACATAGAAAACTAAAAAATTTGCAATTGAAACTATGTTATAACAGCATAGTCGAAATACAATTATGAAAATAAAAATTAAACTATCTGGAAGAAGTTGCACAACAAAATGGGTTTCATTTAATATTTTAGTCAATAATTAGGTTTATTTCACAGACGAAAAAGAAGAAAAGATAGATCATCATTCTACAGTATAATAAGTAAAGTGTTTTTTTTTATGTTCAGAGATTTGAAAAAAGGTTACCTTGTTTATATGAGACAAACTTTCTTGATATACGAAATAGAGCAATACTATATCTAGTGTATTTGTTTCGCCTCTTCGAGACGCGTCGATCGATTCATTGTTGAACCTTTTATGACCTACTAGTACCCATTTATGACGTCTAAAACAATTTTTTCATTATGTTTATATAAGGAAAGCTTTGCTGATATTAGGAATACTATAGTACTGTATCTGTTATATTTTTTTGTGTCTACGAAAGGCATCAAAAATGACTTATTGAGGAACCTTCCATGACCTTCCATCACCTACTAATACCGTTTTTTAAATTTTTCAACAAAATTGTTTACCTTGCTTATATGAGAAAAGTTTTTTTTTTATTATTATTATATCATTAAGCCGTTTCCCTTTCAGGGTGATATTGGAAATATAAAAGTACAGTATTTGTTATAATTGTTTGCGTTTCCGAGTGCCTTTTATGACCGTTCGTATTCTATCAACAGCGTATTATAATATTGAAAAAATTGTTCACTTTGTTTATTATTTAAAATATAACATTACTGTTAGCTAAAAAGTGCTTCATTGCAAAAAGCTACATTGATTGACCTTCTAATGGTCTCTCTAATTTTCTTGAAATAAGATTTTCGATATATGATAGAAAGATCAACATGATGAAATAAGTTTCAGTTTTTGAAAATTTATTTTATGCCTGTGAGGAAGCAAAGTGTTCATAAAGTGTATTAAAGTCGCAAGTTTTCCCGAGATTTTAAAGTGCGGTTAAGTTGCTGATCAGAAACTTTAAAATATTACGTAAATACGTAGCCATTTTTTATAAGGTTATAAAATTAAATCTCTAAAAGTGTTAGTTTCTTTGAAAAGAAGTAAACATCTTAATAACTCTTATTGTTAATTTTTGATAGCGCAATAAATCGTAATTTCAGAACGATGCCCTGATTGTTCCCTACTTGACATAATGAGTAAAAATAAATCATTGAGTGAGATTAATTATTATTACCTGCAAGACAACTTCATGTATAGATGTACTTGAATAATTATATTTGCGAATATGTAAAGGGCCATCAGTTCCAAAATAATGTTTGCCATTTTTAGCAGCGAATTCCGGATTATAGCTCTCAGATTTTCGAAAATAGGGCAAAACTTCATCGAAGCTCCAACCTTTATTTCCCATTTCAGCCCACTGGTTATAATCTCTGTCACTTCCTCGAATGTATAGCATTGCATTTATAGCCGAGCTTCCACCAAGCGCTTTGCCCTTTGTCCAAAGACATCTTTTTTCTTTTTGTCCAAGGCAATAATTTTCATTTGGCTCGGTTAAGTAGGCATGATCCTCATCAGAATTACATAAAGTGAACACAAGTCCGGGTATTCTACTGTTTAAAGAAGGATTTTCTCCCTCCTCTACCAATAGAATTTTCCATTTTTCAATTTCTGATAGTCTACTAGCTAAGGCTGAACCTGCCGTTCCAGCACCTATTATTATAAAATCGAATTCTGGATTTTCTTCAAGGACATCTGAAGTTCTGTCTGGTGGATATAAATCATCTGAGTTTAAGGCACATTGAGCTGTCAAAAGTGTTTTTAGGAGGTGTGTGAAAATTGTTCCAGTTGTTGCTCCACTGGATATAGCAGCACAACTTTGTGCCAAGCAGGATTCCATTATTCTTTTCTATAGATAGAAATACATTTGATTTTACGTCGTCTTATATATTTTTGCATTCGAAATTTACGTTAGCCATGTATCTATTTGTTAGTTTCGAAAATCAAACTTTAAACCTGAAATGCTTTAAGATTTGGCTTTGAAATACGTGAAGTTTAAAAATTGCTTAAAAGTAGTGTCAGAAATTTAGGGGAAAAAATAATAATACAAATAGCTCACATTAATTACAGAATTCACAGTCCTTTCCCTATTTCGCTGCGTTTTTCATTTTTTTCGAATTCCTCTTTTCTTCTTCCCCCTGTTCTCTATAAATATATCATATTTGTGAATAGAATTGTTCATTTTACATCAATAAAATTATCATGTTCAAAACTATAATATGCTACAGCGAGTAATTGAAGGTTTTTTTGTAAACTATCTATGATAACTTACTTAAATTCTTCAAATTTTATCAATTTCAAACTAAGCTATTCAGGATTTTAATAAAACTTTGAAGCTTAAATATTTTTTGCCGAATCTATACAAATTGAATAGTTTTCAAATTAACTATTATAAAGTGCAAAGGTCTGTTTGTCCACATTGAAGATTCTTTTGTTTAAATTTGGATAGCGAATGTTACTATGTTAGACATATTATAAAAATCATTTTCGAATTAGAACAAAATTGATAGAATAATTATAAGATTAACAACTGATCTTAATGAAAATTTTGGATTGAACACAAAAGTAGCTTCTAGAATTTAAAAATGTTTCAGGAACTAACAAAAACTAGCTTTTGACAGTTTTAATTATTAGAGTTTGGAATCAAGCAATTTGATTTTATAATATTAGACAATTTCTTGACATTTTGAATTCAAGAAGGTCTGAATTACCAATTGTGCACGTAAGTTTTTCAAATATAAACAATTTTTATTTGAAGATTTTGAAAATATTACTACTTAAAATTTAACAATATATGTGATTTAAGAAATATGTTGTCCTCAGTTACAATATTAAAATTACGAAAGTTAAAGTTTTTTAAAACAGAGTTTACACTGTTAAGAGTATTTTTTAAAAGTTTTAAAAGATTTGAAACGAACCCTCCAAGAATGAGGACCTGTTTTCTTTCAATCTCAAAAGAAATAAACTATAAATTCTTAAAAATATAATATCAGTTTCCCAGTAATTCAATCTATTTTTGCGCGATTTTTTATTTAATGGCGTTTCCGTACACGCACAATTTAATTTATTTTCAATCAAAAAAGGATTAAACGTGAAACTCAAAGTGCCACTTATAAGTTGAGAAGAATTTCTGTAGCCGCAAACGGAATCAAAGTGAAATAATTGAGACAGCTTTTCCAAAGATGAGTACCTAATTACTATTAGTTTTGCAGAGAAATGAAATTTTAGATTTTAAACTTTGGGTGATGTTGCAATTTTCATTATATTATTGAAAATTGAACTATTTTTCTTGTCGGCGTGGGGTGCGTGTGTGGAGTGTGTGTGGGGGGGGGAGTCATTCTCTTTTTATATCATAAATTAAATTACGATAAAATACTTTGTTCGTGCATGTGGCTGAAAATTCGAAAATTGAACTATTTTGGTTGAAAATTTGACTGTTTTTTTTGTGATTGCGTTTTTTTCTGAAAAATAATTCTTAAAAAAAAATTTAACTTTTATATTTATATATTTAAAGATTTGTGATAGAGGAAGGCCGGATATGGGCAGATGGGACCATATGGAGTCCCATCTAATACTACACTGCTGAAGGCTGGAGACCTCAGTCTAAAACACCAACCAACTATGACTCTCTCGGTTCCAGTTCTGTCCGCACACTCCCCCTCCCTTAACCGAAATTTGGTGGGACGGACGTTATAACTAGATTCTCCACCCTACGACGACTAACTACTTAATTTGGACATGATTTCGAATCGCAAAATGGAATCGCCTTGGAATGGACTGAAACTTTGATTGGCGGAAGGCATGCTCCCAGTAAAGGTAAAGGTCAAGTTTCAGGCGATAAATGGAGACTGGGCAAGAGAATTACGAGAAACTATGCAGGCAAGGAAGCTAGATATTTTATGTGTACCTGAAACAAAGAAAAAGGGATGCGACATTTGAAACATAGAAAATGGGGTGTTGGAAGGCGGATTTGAATTATGGTCAGGAGTAGATAATGAATCACATGGTAGCTGTGCGTTAGAATGAAAGTAGGGATCAGAAGATTATTTAACATAGCATGCTACGCCCCAGTTGATGGTGATTCGAGGGATATACTTCCGAATAGGGCACATGTCCGATTTTCTTCGGGCTCCGTGTACTTATGTATTTTGACGCGCTGATTACGAATATGATAGTGAAAATTGGCGAAAAAATGAATTTTCTATAAAACAGTTTAATTTTGTACCAAATAGTTGAATTTTATACCAAATTGTTTAATTTTCGAAACGAAAATATGAATTATCTTTAAAACAGTTGAATTTTCAACAAAATAATTAAATTTTCAGTGTAAACAAATAATTTGTAAAAAAAATGAATTTTCAACTAAAATTATGAATTTTTGATTTAAAAAATAGTCTTTTAAGAAACTAGTTCAACTTTCAACCAAGAAGTTGAATTTTCAATTAAAAAAAATCAATTTTCAACGAAAGATGTAATAGTTGATATTTCAAAAATAATAATGTCAAAATTTTTTTTAAATAGTGTAAAAATAGTGTCACAAAATTTCCCAAGTAAGAAAAATGAACTTCTATGTTTATTAAAAATGATTTTTTTTAGTCTATAAATTACTATTAAATTTTGCGTTAAGAATTCTTTTTTTTTTATTTCAAAGTTTTATTATTTGGTTCAAAATTAAATTGTTTTGTTGAAAATTCAACAATTTTTTCTCGAAAGGTTGAAAATTTTTTCTTGGTTGAAAATTCAACTGTTTTGTTAAAAAGTTGTTTTTTTTTGGCTTGATAATTCAACAGTTTGATTAAAATTTTGTCTCTTTACAAAAAATTGTTAAATTAAAAATTCAACTATTTTATTGAATATTTATCTTTTTAGTTTGATAATGTATCTCTTTTTGTAGAAATTTAATCTTTTTTATGGTTAAAAATGCAACTTTCTGTTTAACAATTGATCTGTGTCGGTTGAAAATTACCTTTTTTGTTAAAAACTCACATTTTTGTGTTCAAAATTTAACTGTTTAAAAAAAAATCGTATTTTCGGCCTGAAAAGTAAACAATTTCGTATATAATTTAATAATTTGGTCGAAAATTCGTGTATTTTGTTGAAATTCGTATTTTTTGGAAGAAAATTAATTTTTTGGTTAAAAATGCAATTGTTTGGTTGAAAATTAATCTGTTTGAGATGAGGATTTAAGTATTTTGTTGAAAATTGGTCTTTTTCGGTTAAATACAACTATTTTTTAATTTAAATTGAAATATTATTTGTTGAAATATCAAATATTACATTTTTCATTGAAAATTCATCTTTTTGAATTAGAAATTAAACTCCTTGATTAAAAAATAATTTTTTTGTTGGAAATTCAAATTCTCGGTTTAAAAGTTTAACTTGTTTATGGAAAAATCGTCTTTTTGACGGGAAAATTTCACAATTTGTTATGAAATTCAACTATTTGGCATAAAATTAAACTATTTTGCAGAAAATTCGTTTTTTTTTTAAATTGAAAATTAGTTATCTGCAATAAAAATTACACTACATCGTCTTTGGTTAAAGATTTATATTTTTTAGCTTAAAAATTAAAAAATTTTAGAAACAAAAAAAATACACACTAAAAATTAATCAAATAAAATTTTGACTAACATCACATCCATTGTGAAAAATATTTAGATGAAAGTGTATGTAATTTGTAAAAAATTCTTATTTTTTGGTAAAAAATTCAACTATTTGGTGAAAAAATTGATGTATTATGTTGAAAATTCTTCTGCGTGAAAGTTTAAGTACTGTCAAATGGAGTAATTTCGGAGATGTGGGGTAAATTCGGACATTCCTAAATTAATAGTCTACCTAGTACCAGTTAAGGATTTATTAGGGCTTTAACTGGTTCTAGATTCTGTTAAAACTCCTTTTAAGTAATTTAAACTGTCAATTTCCGACTTTACCCCAGGTGTCTGACTTTACCCCAAGTGTCCGAAATTGCCCCATTAGACGTTATTGAGTGTATTTTTTAAATTTATTTAAATTTAAATTTAACTGGTTCTAGATTCTGTTAAAACCTCTTTTAAGTAATTTAAACTATCAATTTCCGACTTGACCCCAGATGTCCGACTTTACCCCAGGTGTCCGGCTTTACCCCAGGTGTTCGAAATTGCCCCATTTGACGTTATTGAGTGTATTTTTTAAATGTATTTAAATTTAAATTTATCTGGTTCTATATTCTGTTAAAACCCCTTTTAAGTAATTTAAACTATCAATTTTGGACTTTACCCCAGGGATCCGCAATTGCCCCATTTGACGTTATTGAGTGTATTTTTCAAATTTATTCAAATTTAAATTTAACTGGTTCTAGATTCTGTTAAAACCCCTTTTAAGTAATTTGAACTATAAATTTCCGACTTAACCCCAGGTGTCTGACTTTACCCTAGGTGTCCGGCTTTACCCCAGGTGTCCGAAATTGCCCCATTTGACGTTATTGAGTGTATTTTTTAAATGTATTTAAATTTAAATTTAGCTGGTTCTACATTCTATTAAAACCCCTTTTAATTAATTTAAACTATCAATTTCCGACTTTACCCCAGGTGTCCGAAATTGCCCCATTCGACGTTATTGAGTTTATTTTTCAAATTTATTTAAATTTAACTGGTTCTAGATTCTGTTAAAACCCCGTTTAAATAATTTAAACTATCAATTTTCGACTTTACCCCAGGTGACCGACTTTACCCCAGGTGTCCGAAATCGCCCCATTTGACGTTATTGAGTGTATTTTTTATCATTGTTTTTCAAATTAATTTTTGAATCAGCGGAATTTAATGTCTGGTTAAGGAGGTGTCGTGCATTGTCGTCTTGAATCGCGTGCCTTGCTTTCATTCGGATTCGGTGTCACGGCCGTTCGAAGATTATTATTACTGTTTGAGTAAGGACGTGCCTGCGTGTACGCGAGTCGACTCTCCTTTTATTTTGAATCTCGCTGCCACGCTGTCTAGGCGACTAGCTCATGCAGCTATGCCTCTCTTCTCTCTCTCTCTCTCTCTCTCTCTCTCTCATTTTGTCTCTCTCTTCCTCTCTCTCTCCCTCTCCTTCTCTCTGCCTCTCCCTCTCCCACTCTCTCTCCTCTCCCCCTCTCCCCCTCTCTCTGTCTCTCTCTTTCTCTCTCTCTCTCACAAGTATTATCGCTCTCTCACATACCACCGGTTTAGAATATTAACAACCTATCACCACAGCCCAGTTGAACAAACCATTCCATACCACATCACGGAGACAATAACACCTTATTTCATTTCCCTTCGCCATAAACACAATTTTAATATATGCACTACAGTCGGAAATTATCTACAAGGCTAGCGCGAGCGGCACTAAAAATCACTGATGACTTTGAATCATGATAACTCAGTCGCTAATGAAGCTAGAAATTTTGTTGTAAAACAGTTGAAAGGTAATGAAATTCCGCTTCGAATGACCCCTAGAAGAAATATTTCTGACTCTTGGAAGAGAATTTATCACGTGAGAAAGTTTTTTCAAAAAGTCAAGAATTTCTCGAATTTTGTACCTTGAATTCAAAGTATCATAACATGGCAGAGTTGTAGACAAAAAATCTGAAATTTAGAGGACACAATATTTGAAATGTTATCTTCAATTTAAGCCAAGAAAAATTGAAAAATCTTGAAGGGTTCCCGAGTTATGACTAAAAATGTCCAAGCGTCTCTGCGTCGGGTTTCAGTCGGCGTAACCAGCGGCGCAGATACGCTTGGACATTTTTTGTCATAACTCAGAAACTCGTTAAGAGTTTTTAAGTTTTTTTGGCTCAAATTAAAGATAGGTTTTCAAAGATTGCATTCTGTGTCTTTAATATTTTTTAAACAATTTTTTCTAAATTGTAGCATGAGTTGAAGTTGAGGTAAAAAATCCGAAAAAATTTCGGCGATCACCGCTCTCGCGGCCGAGAGCGGTGATCGCCGACTGAAAACCGACGCAGATATGCTTGGACATTTTAGACATATCTCAAAAATACGTAAAGATTTTTTTATTTTTATCAGGTTAAATTAAAAAAAAAAGATGAATTCTGAACGAAAAATATATTAGTTGATATTTCAAAGAAAAAAGATTTTAATTTTAAATAAAAAGCAATTGAGTTCATAAAAAATATATTTTGAAAAAACTAGTGGATCTTTCAACCAAATTGTTGATATTTCCACTAAAGAAGATAAAATAGTTGATTTTTCCACCAAAAAAGATTTTTCAATCCAGAAAGAAAAAAAATGAACCGAATTATGTAATTTGTGAATCCAAACAAAAGAATTTTCTATAAAATAGTTCAATTTTCAACCTGAAAATATGAATTTTTAACTAAAAAGTTAATTATTGAACAAAATATTTAAATTTTCAACCAAATGGTGGAATTTTGTAATAACTTGTTAAATTTTCAAGCCAAGAAGATGAATTTTCTACAAACCAAATTTAATTTTTAACAAAAAAAAAGTTAATTTTCGAGAAAAAAAAAATTTGAACTAAATAATTAAACTTTCAACCAAATTGTTGAATCTTCAAGTTACCAGACGAATGCTCCACAAAATAGTTACATTTTCAACCGAAAAGATAAATTTTTATCCAACACGATGAATCTTCAACCAAAAAAATGAATTTTTTACAAAGCACTTTAATTTTCACTTTAAAAAAATCAATTCGCAACGAATAATGTAATAGTTGCATTTCATTCGAAAAAATATTTTAATTTTAAATGAAGAACAGTTGAATCCATAAAAAAATACAAATACAAATTTTCAACAAAATAGTTGATTTTTCAACAAAAAAAGATTTTTCAATCTAGAAAGAAAAAAATCAACAAAAAAGTTGAATTTTTAACCAAAAAGTGTGAATTTTCAACCAAAAATTTAATTTTCAACCAATTGATTAAATTTTCAACCAAAAAGATGAATCTTTAGCCATAAAATATTTTTTAGTCAAGAAAAAAAAATAATTTAAAACAAATTGTTGAATTTTTAAGCCAAAAAGTGTGCTTTTTTTCAAAAAAGGTCCTTTTCAACAAATAAAAAAAATGATTTTTCAACAAAATAATTAATTTTTTTAGCAAAGAGATGAATTTTCAACCAAAAGATATTTTTCAGTCAGGAAAGAAAAACAATTTCAACTAAATTGTTGAATTCTTAAGCCCAAAAGACGAATTTTCTACAAAAAGGCTTTAATCTTCAACCCGAAAATATAATCTTTCAAAAAAAAGATGAATTGGTAAAGAAAAATTTAATAGTTGATATTTCAAAAAAAAAAAAAAAAGATTTTAATTTTAAATGAAAAACAGTTGAATCTATCCAAAGAAATACGATTTTCCAATAAAATAGTTAATTTTTCAATAAAAACATATTTTTTGATCTGGAAAGAAAAAAATCAACTAAATTGTTTAAATGTGAAGCCAAACAGAAAAATTGTCTACAGAATAGTGGAATTTTTAACAAAAAAGTGTGAACTTTCTACAAAAAATTTCATTTTCAACCAAATAATTAAATTTTAGATCAAAAAGATGAATCTTTAGGCATAAAATATTTTTTAGTCAAAAACATTAAATAATTTCAAACAAATTGTTGAATTTTTGAGTCAAAAGTGTGAATTTTCAGAAAGAAGAGTTCATTTTCAAAACAAAAAAATGATTTTTCAACCAAATAATTGAATTCTTAATCAAAGAGATGAATCTTCAACCAAAAAATATTTTTCAGTCAAGAAAGAAAAACAATTTCAACCAAATTGTTTAATTTTCAAGCAAAAAAATGTGAATTTACAACCAAAAAGTTCATTTTCAAAACAAAAAATTATTTTTAACCAAATAATTAAATTTTCAACCAAAGAGATAAATCTTCAACCATTAAATATTTTTCAGTCAAGAAAGAAAAATAATTTCAACCAAATTGTTGAATTCTTAAGCCAAAAACTCAAAAAGTTTCAATTTTCAACAAAAAAGTTCATTTTCAACAACGACAAAAAAAAGATTTTTCAACCAAATAATTAATTTTCTAACCAAAGAGATGAATCTTCAACCAAAAAATATTTTTCAGTCAAGAAAGAAAAATAATTTCAACCAAATTGTTGAATTTTCTTAAGCCAAAGAGTGTCAATTCTCAACAAAAAAAGTTAATTTTCAACAACAACAAAAATATGAGTTTTCAGCCAAAAAATATTTTTAAGTCAAGAAAGAAAAATAATTTCAATCAAATGTTTAAATTTTTAAGCCAAAAAGTTCATTTTCAACCAAAACAAAATGATTTTTAACCAAATATTTAAGTTTTCAACAAAAGAGATCAATCTTCAACCATAAAATATTTTTCAGTCAAGAAAGAAAAATAATTACAACCAAATTGTTGAATTTTCTTAAGCCAAAGAGTGTCAATTTTCAACAAAAAATTTAATTTTTAACAACAACAACAAAATTATTTTTCAACAAAATAATGAATTTTTTAACCAAAGAGATGAATCTTCAACCAAGAAATATTTTTCAGTCAGGAAAGAAAAATAATTGTAACCAAATTGTTTAATTCTTGAGCCAAAAGTTGTCAGTTTTCAACAAAAAAGTTCATTTTCGAGTAAAAACAAATAATTTTTTAACCAAATAATTGAATTTTTAACCAAAGAGATGATTTTTCAATCAAGAAATATTTTTCAGTCAAGGAAGAAAAATAATATCAACCAAAAACAAATGATTTTTCAACCAAATAATTGAATTTTTTACCAAAGAGATGATTTTTAAAACAAAAAATATTTTTCAGTCAGGAAAGAAAAATAATTTCAACCAAATTGTTTAATTTTTAAGCCAAAAATTGTGAATTTTCCATAAAAAAGTTCATTTTTAACAACAACAAAAAAATTATTTTTAAACCAAATAATTAAATTTTTTAACCAAAAAGATGAATCTGCAACCAAAAAATGTGTTTCGGTCAAGAAAGAAAAATAGTTTGAACGAAATTGTTGAATTCTTAAGCCAAAAAGTATGAAATTTCAACAAAAAAGTTAATTTTCAAAACAAAACAAAAAAAAATGATTTTTCAACCAAATAATTAAATTTTCAACCAAAGAGATGATTTTTAAAATAAAAAATATTTTTCAGTCAAGAAAGAAAAATAATTTCAACCAAATTTTTTAATTTTTATGCTAAAAAGTGTGAATTTTCAACAAAAAGTTTATTTTTAACAACAAAAAAATGATCTTTTAACCAAATACTTACATTTTTTAACCAAAAAGATGAATCTACAACCAAAAAATGTCTTTCGGTCAAGAAAGAAAAATAATTTCAATCAAATTGTTGAATTATCAAGTCAAAAAATGACAATTTTCAACAAAAAAGTTCATTTTCAACAACAACAAAAAAATGATTTTTCAACCAAATAATGAATTTTTTAACAAAAGAAATGAATCTTCAACCAAAAAATATTTTATTTATATTATTTTATTATATTTTATTATATTTTAAAATATTTTTCAGAAATGAAGCGGAAAATAATTTGTTGTGGTTGGTGAAACAAAATTTTGTAAATCCAAAATAAGACCGAAAAAGGTAGCAAACTACGTATTTAAAAAATTCATCTTCATAATTTTGTTACTTTTGTGAAATTTTATTTTTTTCTGTCTTTTTACACTATTATCTTTTTTTTAGCTAACGCAAAAAAATCTTTAGAAAATCTGGAAGTGTTTAACTGCAAAAAATAAATTAGAAACCAATTTAACCGCCAAGGAAATAAAAACAGGAAAATTGAGTTTTTCTAATAGCCATTTTTATGTTTTACAATTATTTCTTTCTAGCCCACATAAAAAAATACTTTAAGTATATCCTGGTTTTGTACTGAAAAAATAAACTAGAAAAAATTGATGAGAATAAGGAATCAAAATCTATTAACTAATAAAATTTTTTTTTTTTAAATTAAGGAATAAGCATTTTTCCATTCTAGCTAAAGAATCAAATTTCAAACACAAAAATTACCAGAAAAATGGCAAAAAAATCAAATAAAATAATAAATGAAGTCCCCTTGTAACCCTCTTTTTTCGTAAAAAATACCCTTTTCACTCAAATTTAAACTACTGAAGTTGTGATACCGGTTGCAATTTAAATTGCAGAATAGGTCATAAAAATCGTATTTTTAAAGTCTACAACTTTTGCAGGATACTTTTTTTTAGTCACGCTTTTCGAGCTATTTAAGAAAAATTAAAATTTTATTATTGTAATTTTAATTAATTTTTTTTTTGGTTCCACTCGAATATACCAAAAATCCTTTCATTCTCATCACTAAAAATAAATACATTTTTCAGTTCTGAGAAAATAAGAGAAAAAATTTGTTCAAACTTATAAAAAAAATCAAAAAATATTTTTTAAATGGTTTCAATTGAGAGTAAAATAAAACGTAAATACATATCTGAATATTAAGTGATGGACGATCTTACTAAATAGGAAATTTCAACATATAGTTGCCTGATACGAATGGAAATTTACTCATTCGTCATTCATTCCATATCAAAATAAAAAAATTAGTAAAGAGTAATATCAATCAGATTTGTCATGATGGTTTCATCAAAATAAAATTTAATAAGGCAAGAGACTGGAAGTGGATATCTTGTTCTTTTCTGATTCATTCAACACTTTCATATAATTTATATTTATCTGAAGAACATCTGTTACTTGAAATATTACAGTGACTCAGAATTAGAAATTATAATTACGGCACTAAATGGGCAACTAACTAGTTAATTTTTCAACCAAAAAGATGAATTTTCAATACAGAAGATGAATTTTTAACAAGAAAAGACTAATTTGAAACAAATAAAATTTTTTTTCAACAAATAGTTAAAATTTGGAACTAAAAAGATCAATTTTTGACGAATCACTTGAATCTTCCACCAAAAGAGATTAAAATCAATCAAATAGTTGCATTTTTAATTAGAAAAATTGATTTTCTGCCTGAAAAGATGAATTTTCAACAAAAAACATAAATTTTTAACCAGATAGTTGAATTTCCAACCAAGGAGATTAATTTTCTACCAGAAAATACGAATTTGTTACAAATGATGATGAATTTTTAACAAAATACATAAATTTGTAACGAAATAGTTAAATTTTTAACTAAGAAGATTAATTTTCTACCAGAAAAGACGAATTTTCCCCAAATTACATAATTTTTTAACCAAATAGTTGGATTTTTGAACTAGAAAGGTCAATTTTCAACCAGGAATTGAATATTCAAATTTTCAGTAAAAAAAATAATTTTTAATAAAAAAAAAACGAAACTTCTACCAAAACAGTTTTATTTTCAACAAAAAATATGAGCTTTCTTAAAAACAGTTGAATTTTTAACCAAAAAGATGAATTTTCAATACAGAAGATGAATTTTTAACAAAATACATAAATTTTTAACGAAAAAGTTGAATTTTCAACTAATATGATTAATTTTCTACCAGAAAAGAAGAATTTTCAACAAATTGTGTAATTTTTTTAACAAATAGTTGAATTTTTAAACTAAAACGTTTAATTTCTTAAACAAAAATGGAATAGGTAAATTCCCAGTGAAAAAATTAATTTTTATTGAAAAAATGAATCTTCTATAAAACAGATGCATTTTTAACCAAAAGATGAGATTTCTACAAAGCAGTTGAATTTTCAACCAAATAGTTGAGTCATCAACCAAAAAGATGAATTTCTAAAACAGAAAATGGATTTTTAACAAAATACAAAAATTTTTAGCGAAATAGTTGAATTTTCAACCAAGAAGATTAATTTTCTACAAGAAAAGACGAATTTTGAACAAATTACATAATTTTGTAACCAAATAGTTGAACTTTTTAACTAAAAAGATCAATGTTTTAACCAAAAATGGAAAAGTTAAATTTCCAGTGAAAAAATTAATTTTTAATGAAAAAACGAATTTTCTACAAAACAGTTGCATTTTTAACCAAAAAGATGAGATTTCTACAAAGCAGTTGAATTTTCAACCAATAATGAAATTTTCAACCAAAAAGATAAATTTTCAATACAGAAGATTAATTTTTAACAAAATACATAAATTTTAGAAAAAATACATAAATTTTTTACGAATTAGTTGAATTTTCAAATCAGGAGATTAATTTTCTACAAGAAAAGACGAATTTTCAACAAATTACATCATTTTTGGACCAAATAGTTGAATTTGTAAACTAAAACGATTAATTTTTCAAACAAAAATGAAAAAGGTAAATTTTCAGTGAAAAATATAATTTTTAATAAAAAAATGAATCTTTTACAAACAGTTTCATTTTTACCAAAAAAAATGAACTTCCTACAAAACAGTTCAATTTTTAACCAAATAGTTGAATTATCAACCAAAAAGATGAATTTCTAATACAGAAAATGAATTTTTAAGAAAATACCTAAATTTTTAACGAAAAAGTTGAATTTTTAACAAAGTTGATTAATTTGCTACCAGAAAAGACAAATTTGCAACAAATTAAACAATTTTTTAAACAAATAGTTAAATTTTTAAATAAAAAGATCAATTATTGACGAAGCACTTGAATCTTCAACTAAAACAGATTAAATTTAAATCAAATATTTGCATTTTTAATCAAAATATTGATTTTCTACCTGAAAGGACGAATTTTCAACAAAATACATAAATTTTCAACCAGATAGTGCAATTTTCACCCAAGAAGATTAATTTTCTACCAGAAAAGACGAATTTTGAACAAATTACATCAATTTTTACCTAAATAATTTGAACCGTGAATGTGATGTTAATCCAAATTTTATTTGTTTAATTTTCAGTGTATATATTTTTTTCTAAAAATCTTAAACTAATAGTTGAAATTTATGATTTTCATTTAAGTGAATTAATTTTTAATTAAAAAAAAAAATAATTTTCTAGGAAACAGTTAAATATTAAATACAAGAATATGAAATTTCAACAAGAAAGTTCATGTTCAACCAATCAGTTAAATTTTCAACTAAATTTGTGAACCTTCGAAAAAAGCAAATCAACTTTTAAGAAAAAAGTTATTATTTTTAACCAAGGAGTTGATTTTTCAACCTAAAAAGAAGAATTTTCAACGAAAAATGTAATAGTTGATATTTCGACAAAAAAATAATTTTAATTGGAAATCAAATTATTTGGATTTAACCAACAAAAACGATGTTTCAGCAAAATACTTCAATTCTCAACCAAAACAAATAATTTTCAACTACACAGTTGCATTTTTAAGTAAAAAATTGATTTTCTACCAAAAAATACGAATTTTGAACAAAACAGTTGAATATTGAATCGAAGAATATGAATTTGCAACAAAAAAAGTTATTTTTCAATCAGTCAGTTGAATTTTCAACCAAAAAATTGATTTTTCAACAAAAAATAAAAATTTTCAACAAAATATGTAAATTTTCATCCATCAAATTTGGAATTGAAGAAAGAGATTTTTTAAACTATGTTTCTCTCTGATGTTCATTTATCATTTGTTCATAACTAAAAAGGCAAATAAAAAATAAACATTTCAGAAGAAACCGCAAATTTCTAGCACTTATCTAAGCGAAAATATGTATAAACAATAATAAATTTTTTCAACAACTATGAAAACTTGCATTAATTATTACCTCACTAAGTGACAAGTGGACGAGAAGTAAAAAATTTCAGAAAAAACAACAATGTCTAGCATTATTTAAAGATAATATTATTAACATTAATAATAAATTGTTTAAAAAATTATGTTCGTTAAAATTAATGAACCTCTCTCTAATTGAAAATTGAACAAAAAGTGGAAAATTGTTGAAAAAACCGTGACTTTCTATCTCCATTCAAAGAGAAAATTGCTAAAAACAATAAAAATTGTTCAAAAAATGTATGTAAACATCTAATTATGAGTATAAAGTAGTGTTCTATGTATCAGAAACAATTTACATATAAAAAATCATAATTGGCGCCAAAAACTCGTAAAACCCATTTTTTCACTTGTGGTTTTTTTTTTTTGGGACCCTATAAAACAGTCTTATGGGTGTGATATATAAATAACAATATTTTATTCTAATTCTATGGCTAATTTTGAAGAGAAATCTTGATTTTCAACATGATTCAGCTAACATTGAGTATTCTGAATAAAATTTACAAACACGTATTTTTTATGGGAAATACGTGTTAAACTTCACGGGGCTTGCGCCACCTCTAAACATCTTTTTTTTTTCTTAAAAAAATGGATTTTTTTGGTGTGGATTCGAACAAATTTCCAGGTGTTATTCATAAAAAAAGAAAAAAAATTCCAATGCATTTTCGGACCTCCCTAATTGTCCATCTCATTAATTAGAATGCGTCAATGGATCCGCTCGCATTTCTCACATTAATATTTTTTCTCGAAATTTCGAAAAATATTTTATCTCTTCTCTGCCTATTCTTCATTATTTATTTTTAATTATTCAGATCCAAAAATTATTTATTTAAATTTTAAACCCGATATAGTGAGGTATCCATTCGACTTTGAAAAATTTCTCTTAAATGTCCTTCTCTTCGTTTTATGTTCGTTAAGATGCTGCCGGGACTGTTGATTTCTCAGTAAGATAATAGTGTCTACGTCCTCACCTAGCACCTGCGAATTGCATTGTAATGCTGATAATGACCTATCGAGAGACAACATATATCTATTTACAGAGATTGTACAGCAGTTGGTTGTGAATCCACAGACGGTCTTCAATGGAAGTCCTTTGGGCTAATCTCGTTGGTGAGGTGGTTGACACTACGGTTAAAAAAAAAAAATTATTAATAGTGTTTAGGGAATGCTTAATCATCCTTATATCACCTTTCTAAAGTGTCTCGTGACTCATACACTTTAGACTAATCTCAGCCTCTTTCACTTCTGTGGCTTAGATCTGTCAGTCATTTGTATAGTCGGTAGATCAAAGGTTCATATATACTTCATTTTTTTAATTACAATTTTTTTTCGAAAGGTTGACATAGATCCATCTTACTTTCTCTAATCATGTCATCCATTCTTCCTCTATATTTTTGTTTCCTAAGATTCTCGTTATATTCTCTTGCCGATTTCCTACTTTTTCACTTCCCCTAAAACCATCCAAACATGCTCAAAAGTCTCTTTCTTGCCTCCATACCTTCCATATACACTTTCCTCTGTTTTCAAATACATCCCGGTTCTCACTTTATTCTCTCATTTTGGGAATCATTCATTCATTTCCTTTTTAAAACATCCCTTATCATTTAATCCACTCAAAGGTTCATATATACTTCATTTTCTTTATTACAATTTCTTCTCGAAAGGTTTACATACATCCATCTTACTTGCTCTAATCATATCATCCATTCTTCCTCTATATTTTTTCTCCCTAAGATTTTCGTTATATTCTCTTGCCGATTTCCTACTTTTTCACTTCCCCTAAAACCATACAAACATGCTCAAAAGTGTCTTTCTTCCCTCCATACCTTCTATATACCCTTTCCTCTGTTTTCAAATACATCCCGGTCCTCACTTTATTCTCTCATTTTGGGAATCATTCATTCATTTCCTTTTTATACCATCCCTTATCATTTACTCCACTCAAAGGTTCATATATACTTCATTTTCTTTATTACAATTTCTTCTCGAAAGGTTTACATAGATCCATCTTACTTTCTCTAATCATATCATCCATTCTTCCTCTATATTTTTGTTTCCTAAGATTCTCGTTATATTCTCTTGCCGATTTCCTACTTTTTCACTTTAGAAATTTTAAAGACGATAAATATATTATTGATAAGTATCATACAATGTAGTATCAAGTGACATTCAAAAAGACTGGGTAGATTTTTTTACTGAAAAATGTAATTTCTCTCTCTCAAAAAAAAAAAAAAATCATTTTTACTCAAAACGCGCGAATTATGAAATACGGGAAATCTCCCGGTGTACTATTTTTCTTCCGGCTTTTTCCCGGATCTCCCGGGTGAGTGGCCACCCTGCTGAAGTGTTCAATTTATTTTTCAAAGCTAGATAAAAAAAAATTGTGAACACAATAATGACTAGAAAACTTGCTAGACAAAGGGTACTATTGTTAGAAGGCACTTTCTTTCAATACCCACGGGATATCCATATGATATAAAATTTTTCTAATAAAAAATGAAATTCTCTTTTTTTTTTTTTAAAAAAAAAACCTTTTTGACCTAAAATTGTACTACTGAACCGCCGTAATCCCTGTAAAATGTTTAGAGGTTTCAAACGCTTTCTGTAATATGTCATTCATCATGCTCTAATTTTTATTCTTTGTTTCAGCTGGACTTTTATATTGATCACGACATGATTCACATCGCCGATACAAAAGTGGCCCATCGCTATGGCGATTTCTTCATTAGGAAGATTTTAAAATTCGAAGAACTGAACCGAAAGTTGCATCATATAAAGATCTAAATATCTCAAACAATCCATTTTGTATTTTATTATTTCTAGGTATTGAAATAAAATAATACACTTTTACAATAGTAAATTAATTTTGTATTTTTTCAGCCGCATTATAGTGAAATATTTTACATTATTAAGCAAATAAATTTGTTATCTTGACAATGAATTTTAAATCAAGCCCTTTGCCTAAGAAAATGAACATAATTATTTTTAATTATAAAAACTAACATACGTTCATTCGTCTAGTTCGTACATAGAATACCAAAACAACATTTTTGTTCACTTGCTTAAAAATTAATTTGCCTTTCTGTACATCTATACATTTTATAAACTAAAATAGATTTACAAAAACGAGAAATTCTAATGTGGTCGAGGCACTTCATTTCTCTTTAACATGCCACATAAAACCGATTAAAAACCCTTGTCAAATATTCCAGTACGAGTATACAAAACTAACTCTGCGCTTCCGTTACTTTCATAAAAAGGCACAATATACTTTTACCTAAACTGATTAAAAAGTTTAATTATTGCAGAAAAGGACACTTCCTTCTAATCATGATAATGTGTATAAAGCATTTTGCAAAAGTGCAATCCCAATTAATTAAATGACTAAACTTTGTCTGGTTTCTCCTGCATAATTTTACATGCCGCAGAGAGAATATTCAAAGAGTTCGTCGGCAATTTTGATCCATGAAGGTAGTGAAAAAATCGATTTCCTCTCTTGTTATTTGAGAAGATTCGAGTTTCTTCAGACCTGCAAATAGTGCGAACACTCGGAAGATAATCTACCGAAATGATTCTATTATCAGTTGTTGACGAGACAATGTGTGACAAAAACGAATTTATACCATCATTCACTTTTCTTCTTGTCATCAACTTAGATGAAACTTGATCACTAATCTGTTCGGAATCACTGTCTTCCTTCTTTTGTATCACCTCGTAAGTCAGAAACTCAGCAATGTCAGAACTGATAGTTTCTGAATACGAATAAGGCCTCGTATCTTCGGAAAGCGATAAGCTCATTACAGTTTTCGAGTTTCGGCAGGTCCAGGAGACATCATCAACGCCAATTAATTTTGAAATTAGCGAAACCCTTTCCAGATCATCAGCCAATTGACTCAGGATGTCCACGTCTCGAGTATCGGAATCTTTAGAAGCTGTTTTTTTCTTTTGCTTTTTACTGCTCTTGACCGCTGGCTTATATAAGCATTGATACGCTTTTCGCCAGAAGGAAATCCCGACACGATTGTTGGCATTTATAGGCGGCAAAACGTGAGTTTCCCCGGTTGCTAATAAGAATTGAAGCTGGAGCAAAGCTTTTCTTAAATCGCCACTTTCGAGGAGATTCTAAATAAATAAATAAAGAAACTTGTAAGTCATAAAAATTTTCTGATCTAGGGGTTCATCACTCTTGAAATCTGATGTATAAGCCTTCGTGAAATCTTCTGAATCTTTGTGATATTAGTAAAAATTTGGCGAAATCTGTGAAATATTTGCTAAATGTTCGAAATCTCAGACTTCACATCCCAAAATTCTCTCAAAACAAGGAAAACAGGGTGATTTTCTACCAAAACAGATGATTTTTCAATGAAAAAGTTGAACTTTCAAGCAAAAGAGACGAATTTTCAACAAAATAGTTCAATTTTTGACCAAAAAGTAGAATTTACAACCTACAGAGATAAATGTTGAATGAAATTGTTGAATTTTTAAACAAACAAGATTTAACTTAAACCAAAAAAAGTTGCATTTTCAAACATAGTTAAATTTTCAAGCAAAGAGATGTATTTTAAACTAAAATTATGAATCTTAGAACAAAAATTTTTTTAACAAAGTTCATAATTCAACCAAGTAGTTGAATTATCAATAAAAAAATATGAAATCTCAACGAAAAATGTAATAGTTGATGTTTCAAACAATAGAGATGTTAATTTTAAATCAAATATAGTTGAATTCAACCAAAAAAAGAGGAATTTTAAAGAAAATAGTTGAATCATCAACCATAACATTATGTTTTTAACAAAAAAGATAAAATTTCTTCCAAAAGTAATGAAGTTTCAAACCAAAAAGACGAATTTTCAGCCAAAAAAGACTTCTTAGTCAAGAGAAAAAAAAATAGCAACCAAATTGTTGAATTTTCAAACCAAAAAGGCGAATTCTCTACAAAACAGTTGAATTTTTAACCAGAAAGTTATATGTCAACCAAATAATTAAACTTTCAATCCAATAGTAGAATTCAGTTCAGTTAGCATTTAAGCGAAAAAACGAGACAATGGTAAAGTTGCTTCAAAACAGGGGGAAAAGAAGAATTCTGTAAAAAAAAAAGGGGAATAGGGGAAAGATTGTAGTCTGAAATCTTTGCGGATTTTTTTTAATCTTTCTGAAATCTTTGAAGTTATGTGAAATCTAATATCTTAAAATCTGGTGTACACTCAAAAGTCGAGAGGTCAACCCCTCGTTACTTCTAAATTTGAATAATGAATTTAAAACTTACTTCTACACAAGACGTCGAAAGTTTTCGACCAGTCTCAGCCAAGGATATCAACTCCAATAAAACCAAAGGTCGATTGCCAGTAGTCGCTTGAAACTGAATATGTAGTTGTTGAGGTGCGAGTTTATTTAAATGGGAACACGATTCGTTGCAAGTCATGACTATCGGGCGTTTTGTATTCGATGCCAGTTGAAAAGCCGCTGAAACGAAACCTTCATCTTCTTCAAAAATAATATCCACATCCTCCATAAGTATCAACGAATTCTGTGGAATTTTCTTCTCCTCTGTCTGCGCTTTCAAGAATGTCTGCTTCATATCCGACTTTTTGATTCTGTGAGACTTGGTAGCTTCCTCCAGTTCCTTGAAAATCCTTTTCCCTGTCCGTCTGGAAGATGCGTTTATCTCCAAAACGCTAGAAATAAATCAGTTCGTCTTAGAGAAAAGTTTTAGGATACTTACTGTAAAAAAGTAAATCAAAATTCTAACCTGTAGCCAAGTTCTTCTGCAACTGCATAGACACTCGCAGTCTTTCCACAGCCATGGGGACCTAGCAATACAGCTACTTGATTAAACTCACTGCTTGAGTAATTACTAGAACAGTCAGAAGCATAGAAATCATCGTCACTGTTGTCGTCGTCCTTAACAGGCGTTTTCCATTTATCCAACCAAGTCTTTAATTTCCCTGCAGCTTGTTCGTTCCCCACAATTTCCTGAGTGCTCATCGGTTTATACTTGAAAATCCAGACGTTATCATGATCATCAATGCTCTTCGTTTCTTCAGTCTTCGCGATTTTCTTCGCAGCTCCTCTTCGCTTCGAAGTCCGTGTCGATTGCTTCCGATTTTCAGGTTTTGCAGTTTGAGAAATACTTTTCCACATGGCTCTGGCATCTTCACATTTTGACTCGATTTCATTGAGAGCTTCTTCTACATCCGCAGACTTTGTAGGATCGAGGATCTTTAACCATCTTTTTGAAATAGAATCATTTACGTTAGTAATTTTTTTAAATTCACTGACATCCTTCGAGGGAAACAACTTACAAGGTAGTATTTTCAGTTGTATTTTAAGTTCACCCGTTTCAGAATTTGATTCTGAATCCAGTTGAGTGACGTGACTGATTTGCGGAAAGGGCAATACGGGATTTCGAACAGGACTCGGTTTTCGTTTCGCAGGGCGGTTTTCGTTTTCGGACAAATCGGACTGAAGAAATAACCTACGAGCTTCTAGAACTGCGGGATCTAGTTTCCGTTTTTTAATAAAAAGTGGTGCGATTTTTTCAGGCGCTGATCTCTTTGGAAGAGTCTCTTCTATGATTACGACTTCACTATCTAATTCTTTTTTCACGTCAACTTTAGAGTCACTATTCTTAGTTTCTTTTTGACTGACTTTCTTTTTACCTTTATTTTCTGTACATTCTTCCTCAGCGTCCGATTTTCCTTTTCTTTTTCTCTTTGTGACAACTTCCTTTTCTATAAATTCTTCGTCTGTGTCCGATTTTTCTTGAAACTTCATCTTTGCTTTATGTTTTGCAGCTCTATCTTTGCGTTGTAGTTTAGGAGCTTCTGTTTCAGAATTCTCCGATTTGCTTGGATTTTCTTTGCCATTTAAAATTGCAGCATTGCCGTTAACTACTTCAGCTGACTTTCTGTTCTCTTTCTGCATTTTTGATGTGCTTTTGGGTGAAAAAAGCTCACCGTCACTTCCGCAATCTGAAAGGGAAATATGATTTTAGTATACTCTTGAAAAATGAGAAAGATTTTTTCCAGAGTTTGATAAACATCAGCGATCAAAGTGTACAAATCATCGCCATCAACTGAAAAATAAATCTCAGGAGACTATCGCATTTTTTTACATCATCTGTTAAAAGTAGTAATGAAAAGAATTGTTTGAGAAAATGTTAGCTTTATGAAATAAAGTAGATGTACCTGTAAAGCTTTCGGAATGAAACTGGATTCGCCATTTTGGTTTGTTTGGTTTTTTCTTTTCTTGCAGAACCGGTGGTGGGCTCACGTTCACACTCACACTCACGCTTTCTGAACTTATAAGTTGAATTTCATCCATTTTGGAGAGTGCTTGCGTGATCTCTGCTCTTTTTTTCTTGTTCTGGGAACTTGCTGAAGACTGTGATTTTGGCGTTGTATTTGGTGTAGAATTTGGTGAAACTTCTTTTGGTGTATGTACTTCAACCTTAACGGACATTTTACACTTCGCTGCTTCCTCTTTTTGCCTTTGTTCAGGTGTTGCTTTGCTAATGATACACATTTAAAAAGTATGTAGTTAAATTTAAAAGGATGGCCGTAGATCAGATTTTGAAAAAAAAAATGGCAAGAGAATTTCTGTAAGAAGCACTTTAAGTAACTCAAAAATAATCGGGACTGCCTGATAGTCACTTTTATACCTTTTTCTCAAATCACTTTGCAGTCACTTTTTTAAATAAAAAGATTACTTTATTCACTTTTCTTTCAATATATTAACTCGCATGTTAACCACTATTGAATTCGGAATTTTTCAGGTTTTTTCAATTTTTTCCATTTTTTCTGCACTTTCTTGAATTATTTTGAAATATTTCAGCGAATTTTAAAAGATTCCAAGACATTTTTAATAGATGCCAATAATTTCAAGTGATTCTAAAGTACTTGAAAGATTTTAGCGTTTTTTCAACTTTCAAGGAATTTTTACGAGCTTTAAAAAGTTTCAAGGTATTTCCAAAGATTTCAAATTTGTTTAAAGATTTTAGGATATTTTAGAATATTCCAAGGAATTTTCAATTGAATTCAATAATTGTAAGCGACTTCAAAGAATTATAAAAATATAGGATATTTTATTAAAAATTCCAAGGAATTTTCAAGAGCTTTAAAAAATGGCAAGCGATTTCAATAAATTTCAAACGATTTATAATATTGTAGGGTATTTTAAAAGATTCCAAGGCATTTTCAAGAATTTTAAACATTTTCATGAATTACCAAAGATTTAAATGATTTTAAGGGATTCAAAAAAAGGCATGGAACGCTTTTATAGAGCTCATAAGATTTCAGGATATTTTAAAAGATTCCAAGGGATATTATAACATTTCTGAGGATTTCAACGATTTCAAGGGATTTTAAAAGCTCTCAAGGTATTTTAATAAATTTTTTAAGATTTCAGGAAATATCTGACTACATGTAATTTCACGAGATTTTATAGTATTTTAGTGGTTTTCAAAGTATTTATTCACCTGAATTGAGGGATTTCGCAGGATTTCAAATATTTCAAGGTATTTCCGAAGATTTTAATAAATTATAAAGGTTTTAGGGTATTTTTAAATATCCCAAGGAATTTTCAAGAGCTCTAACAAATTTCCAGACTTTAAAGGGTTTAAAATATCTTAGGGTATTTTAAATAAATTTCAATAATTTGAAGTAATTGCAAAGGATTTTCGAGAGCTTTAAAAATTGTAAATGGATTTTAAAATATTTAAAGGAATTTGTAATATTTTAGGTATTTTTTAATAGTCCAAGGAATTTTCAAGAGCCCTAATAAATTTTAAGGAATTTCAAACGTTTTTCAAGAATTTGAATTTTTTTAGCATATTTTGAAAGATTCTAAGGAATTTTCAATTGATTTTATTAATATGAAGTGATTCCAAAGGATTTTAAATATTGTAGAGTATTTTTAAAGAATCCAAAGAATTTTCAAAAGCTTTAAAAATTGTGAAGGGATTTCAAAATATTTCAAAGGATTTGTAATATTATAGGGTATTTTTAAAAATTCCAAGGAATTTTCAAGAGCTCTAACAAATTTCAAGGAATTTCAAGGATTTGAAATATCTTAGGATATTTTAAAAGATTCCAATGAATTTCCAATTGATTTCAATAATTTGAAGGGATTTTACAGAATTATAAAAATGTTCGGGTATTTTTTTAAATTCCGAGCAATTATCAAGAGTTTTAAACATTTTCAAAGAATTTCGAAGGATTTTAATTATTTTAAGGGATTTAAACAAATTTTCATAGGGTTTTAAAGAATTTTCTAGAATTTCGGAAGGTATGAAACGATTTTTTAGGACCTATAATGTTTTAGGACATTTTAAAACATTCTAAGGGATTTATCAGATTTCTGAGGATTCAATGATTTTAAGAGATTTTAAAAGCTCTCAAAGGATTTTAATAATGTTCCAGGATTTTACAAAATATCAGATTCCATTTAATTCACGAGATTTTATAGTAATTTAGTAATTTTCAAAGAATTTATTCACAAGAACTGAGGAATTTTTTAGGATTTTCAAATATTTCAAGGTATTTCCAAAGATTCAAAGGAATTTTCAAGTTTTCTGAAAAAAAATTTAAAACCCATAAGGTTTTTAAATATTTTCAAATATTTTAAGGGATTTTATAATACCTTTTTTATTTTAGTTTTACTTTTATTCATTCGGAGTTCTTTTAAATTATTTAAAATTCTCTTGGATTTACTCGAATTCTTCTAAATGCACTAGTTCTACTCAATTCAATGGATTTTTCGAATATTAGTTCGTTTTTGTTTAATTCATCCTGAAGTCTTTTAAACTCACCTTGGACTCTTAGACATTTCATTAAATTATTTTGAATTTCCTTACATTCTTTTTCACTCAAACTTTACTGAAATCAATGGAATTTTTCAAATTTCTTCCAATTCATTTGAAATCTTAGGAATTTATCCTGAATTCGTTAAAATTCACCTGGAATTTTTTTAAACTTCATCAAATTCTTTTGAATTCTTTTGTGTTCAAAAAAACATTAGTCACATTATTAATGCACATTAGTCATATTTTTGGTTTAAATAGGGCACTTGTTTCACTTTTTTTAAGTAAATTAGGCTGTGACATTCCTGAGAATAATAAATTTAAAATGTATGAATTTAAATTTGCTTTACTCCATTGATAAAATATTCTATATTGAAAACGTTGCACGATTAGAATTTCGGTCTTTTAATATTAATGGTATTGTATAAAAGTCAAGTTAACTAAGCAAGTTTTGAAATTTGTTGTCATAATAAAGTGTAAACTTACCTAAAATAATTTAATAAACTGTAGGCCGGAGGCTTGTGAACGATTTCCGGTTGATTCTCGTCCTTCTTGGGAACGTTGGTGAAAGCATTTTTGCGCTCCAGCAATTTCTTTTCCATTTCTTCTGCCTCCTCCTCTTCCTTCAGTTTGCGTTTCGCGTATCCTTTTTTTTCTGCGAGTATCTTTACCTTCGCCTTACGTTTTTTCTTTTGGTCGTCCTGGGTTTCTGAGATTGTTTCAGGTTCCTGCATATACAATGAATAATGAATAATTCACAAAAGTACACAAACAAATAACATAATCTTTTAATCCAATTGAGGCTTAATCTGTATGTAAACGTTTTTAATTTTTTAATTTATAACTATTATCTGGATAAGTAGCAATTCTGCTTCTACCTCTTTATTAAATAATGAAGTCTTACCACTTTCTCAGAACTTTGGTCAGAAGTGTCGATATCAACATTTTCAACAGGTGCTCCATTCTGAAGATTCTCTTCTTTTCCTTCATCCTGAACAATCGACACACCATTTTTGTCGTTCGACACTCCATCAGGCAATTTTTCCTCATTCTTTAGAGGTTCATTCAACTCAGATTTTTTCAGATCCGAATTATCAGAAGATTTTTCATTTAAATTTTCCTCGGAAATCTTTTCTGGGGAGCCCTCAACATCGGGAATTTCCTTTATACAGCTATCCTTTCTTCCGTTAGCCAACGGTTTGATTTTTTCTATACCTAAATCACATTTAGTTTTCTTCGAATTGTCCGAATCAGGAGAAGCAATTTTCTTTTTCCTGCCACGTTTCTTCGGCACAGAATTAGTTTTTTTAGACTTTGTGTTCACTTGGTTCACTTCGGCAACTGTTGGACTTTTAACGCTAACCTCTTTCGATTCGGTGGGTGGCGTTTCAGAGGCTTTAAATGAATCCGAAAAATAGTGGGTGAGGTCCCTCATCTTGGGAGCCTTCCTGAAGTCAAATTTGTCGATTTTTGATTGATAAAAAACACTTTGAAGCGAAAATAAACATTCAGACTACACTGCTTGCACATTGGAGACACTTTTGGCCCTTTTGGCGCCACAACGGACGAAGACATTTGTCAGACTGACAACTGTTAAAAAACATATTTTCAAGAAGTGTTTTGTACCTAATCTGATTGGAGGATTGGATACTTCCAATCCTGAATTTTGATTGCTTGGTAGATATTCTCCATATTGGGGGAGCTGTTACCTTAAAAAAATCAAAACACTCTTATTAAAATTGTAATATAATGAAAAAAGAGTCGAAAATGTTCTAGAAAAATAAAAAATGGTTGTGAAAATTAAATAAATTTGGCTTATGTCCATTATCTGCGTGTTTAGTAAAAACAAATGATGATAATATTCTTGTTGAAATAAGAAATTTGATTTTAGCGCCAAATCTGGAAGTTTACAAGCCGCTAGGTAGCGCTAGCTGCTCTAGTCAAAGTTCAGCGAAAATTCAAATTCGATAAATGAACAATTCCTTTTTTTTTATCTAAATCAATAATAAAAGCTTATAGCTCATTTCTTAAACAAAGTAAAAATGTAAGTCATTTAGTTTAAAAAGAAAAAAAATATATTTTAATTACTGATCAGTTTTTCTTGAGTACTTCTGAATTTCACAGATATAACATTATTGTCTATTGAAATAATATTTCAAAGTACCTGTTTACATAATTTTGTCAATTTTTTATCGAATTTCACGAGGATTCGAACAATTTTTCAATAAAATACATAAATTTTCAACCAAATAGTTGAGTTTTCAACCAAAAATGGAATAGATACATTTGCAGTAAAAAATTAATTTTCAACCAAAAAAAAGCGAATTTTCAACAAAATAGTTAAATTTTCAACTATAGAAATGATTTTTCCACTGAAAACATCAATTATCAACTAAAAATGGTATAGTTACATTTTCATTTCAAAAAAATTAATTTTTAACTAAAAAAACGATTTTTCACCAAAATAATTAAATTTTCAGCATTGACTAGTATTACGGAATTTCCCGTAAAACTAGCCGGTCGAGTATAGTGCTAGGGCTAGTATTACGGAATTTTCTGTAACGTTAGGCCTGAACGAGCTGGAAAAGGCGTTAGTCGAACGGAGAATTCCGTAAGGGTAGGCAATATTTTTAAATAAAAAGGTAAATTCTCAATGAAAAATGTAATAGTTGACATTTTAACCAAGAAAGATTTAAAATTAAAAATAGTCGAATTCAAACAAAGTAGACGAATTTTCAACAAATCAGTTATATTTTCAAATAAAAAAGATCAATTTCCAACCGAAAATAAAATAGTTACATTTTCAGGTAAAAAAATTAACTTTCAAACAAAAAAAATGAATTTTCAACAAAACAGTTACACTTTCAACCAATGAGAAGAATCTTCAACTAATTAAATGATTTTTTAATAAAGTATTTGAACTTTTAAGCAAGCAGTTGAATTTTCAACAACAAAAATTTGGATTTTAAATAAAAAACAATTGAATTTAACAAAAAAAAGACGAATTTTCAACAAAATGGTTGAATTTTCATACAAAAAGATTTTTCAGTCAATATTTCTGAAATACAGAACTTCACAAGAAAAACTGATCAATACTTAGTATATTACCGTTTTTCTTTTCAAAATGAATGACATTGTTTCTTTTTTTTAGGAATAAACTAAAAGAAGCTATTGGTAGTTTGTATAAAAAAGCAATTTTTCATTTATTAAATTAGAATTTTCGCGGAACTTTGACTAGAACAACTAGCACCACCTAGTGGCTGGTAAACTAGATGACATTGCATTGCTACCAACTAGTAAAAAATATAAGCCGGGCCCGGATACAAACAAACTAACCTCAAATTTGTAAAAATTCATAATATGTCAGTATGTCAGTTCAGTGCGGTATAGGTGCAGTATTTAAATGCATTTTTTCAAACAAGACTGTGTCTGACAAAATATAATATTAGATTAGGTTTTTAAGGTATTTAAAGTGTTTAATATCAAATGCTTCAATGTTATAAGCACATTTTTTTGATGTACAATATATTTATACGATATAAATACCCTCTTAGATTGCAACATCATAGACCATTTATTTTTATCTGTTTTTTTTTTTGCAGTAAAATGTTGCTTTCATCACAAAATTATGAATGTTGATGTCAATATTGTCTACCTGAGAGAATGAAAAACTAACAGGTACAATGTATTATTTTGATTATCTATGAAAGTTGACATCGTAATTATTTCTCTGGTTACTGACGGATCTAAAAATTTTGTCTAATTTTTGAAATTTTAGAATGTTCGGGCTCAGAGCATTGGTTATTTATGGAGCATTCCTATCCTCTTGCTTCTTTGTCCTAATTTTATATATTCTTGGCACGGCACATTATTTAATATCTCATGAAAAAAACACATGTGAGATGACATATATGTTTGAATATCCTCAGTATGTGGTACGTAGCTATTAAACATTCTTATCTTATCCATTTTTATTTAATTTATTTCAAGGTCGGATCCAGAGAGATTTAAGAAACAAAGTTAAAAATGGGAAAATTTGTATATCAGGTACATAAAGTACAAGGCCTCTTAATTTCATTGACAAATTTGAGCCTCCTAATTATGAGTGCAATTTTTATCCTAGAGGGGCCGTGCATAAATTACAACGTTCAAACAAGCAGTTGTGAATGTTCAACCAAAAAAGATGAATTCACAACAAAAAATGTGATAGTTGATATTTTATCTAAGGAAAGACTTTCATTAAAAATTAAACCAATTGAATTGAGCAAAATGTAGAATTTTTAAGTCAAAAAGACGAGCTTACTTCTTCTTTATTCATAATGTGACCCCTAAGGGCTTACATGACTTCCATTTCTTACAACCCTTCCGTCTACATATTTTATAAAAGCTTATCCTTACTATTTACACCTAGTTAGAGAAAATCTTATATCTAGATCCTTATTCCTATTCATAGCGCAATTTGGGACGTGTTAGCGAATGAGAATCTTTGCGCTTCTAATTTAAGCGACTTCCGTTTCCTTTTTCTTTCACTTCTTTTTTATCTCCATTTTGCCATTTTTCTTGCATCCATTCTTTCTCATTCGCTTCCCTAGCACCCTCTTACTCCTTCATCCACTCTTCCCCCAAACCACCCTCCCGTAGAATCTGTACCACATTCTCTTGCCAGCTCCCTTATCTTCCATTCCTCTCCTACATCCTTACCATACATGCTCCCATTCTTCCATTCCCATTCTTCCCATTCACAGATTCTGCACTTCCTGTTCTCTTTCTTTTCCCAATGAATACCTGCCCTTACATCGTTTCCCAATCTAAACTTTGCCATTCTGTTCCATCTTTTCTCTCCCCATCCCTTGTTTAAATACTTTGGTACTCCTTCCTTTTTTATCATCTTATACCATTGATTATATTTTGATTCCTCAATCATCCCTCATCTTTATATTAATTGTCTTTCTCTCCCTTTTTCCACTTCTTCATAGTTTACTCCAATAACATCTTCTATATCTCTAGCCTTAAAGAACTCCCTCCTTTCTTCTTCCCATCTCGTTAATTCCATCGCCCTCTGTCTCTTTTCTTCTACCTCCATAAAACACTTTCTAGCTAACTCCCCACCCTTTCCCTCCCGCAGCTTTTTTACAAAATGCCATGCCCTCTTTCCCGCTCTAGTACTTAATTTATCCCTTTGTGCTTTTTCTCTAACCATATATCCGGGCGTCCTCCTTATATACCTTTCTTATAAACTCTCAATCTTTTTCCTTTCTTTTCATCCCAATATCTCTGCTCCATAATCTAATACCGGCCATATCAGCGTATCAAATAACAACATTCTCCTTCTCCAATTTTTTTCATCTTCTTTTTACCTATTACCCATATCTGTTTCATTAACCCTGCTGCTTTTTTATCCTTTCTCTTATATGAGCTGTATGATCTCCATTTGTTCGCAAGGTATATCCCAAATACTTAAACTCCTTTCCTTTTTCTAATTTTATTCCCTTCCATCTTCCCGTCCATTCTTTCTTTTTTTCCCCTCGTTTTCTGAACCTCATTATCTTTGTCTTTTCTACATTTAAATTTAACTTTTTCCCATCTAAGTATGTCTCTAATCCTGTAATTAAGTCCTCCATCCCTTCTTCATCATCTTCCATCAATACTATATCGTCTGCTTATGCCAGTGTATATATATTTTCGTTCCTTATTCTAACTCCTCCTCACCCTTTTCTTTTTCCGCCTTTAAGTCCACGAAAATTGCTATCATTGCCCCTTTCTCCCTTTTAATCCTCTTATTTACTAGATAGTTCAGAACATATATATTGTCCATCACGTCTAGATTGACTCTGCCATAATACCCTATCATCTGCGAACGCTAACCCACGTACCTTTACTGTCCCAAAGATTCCAAAATAATTTAGAACATGAAAAGATTGCAAAACATTTAAAGCACAATGTAGATTTTTGAAGATTTCGAACAAAAAATTTATAAGCTTTTTAAGTAATTTTTAAAGGTTTCAAATGAATAAAAAAATGGTTTCAAAATTCCTAGAAAAACTAACAATGTTTTTTTTTATTAATTTAAAAAGAATATTTAGGAAGATTTCCAGAAATTTCAAAAAAGAATCTGAAAGATTTTAAGGTACTTTTTTTTTTAATTTTGCAGGATTTTCAAAAATGATAGGAAGAAAATGAGTTCCAAGAAAATAAAATTATCATTAGGTTCATGGAAAATTTTTAAATGATATATTTTAAACAAATTTTCAAGAGAATATTCAAAAAGGGTTTAAAATAAATTTTTAGGTAAAAATTAATGTTTCTAGATTGACTCTGTCATAATAACTTTATCATCTGCGAACGCTAACCCACGTACCTTCACTGTCGCAATGGTTCCAAAATAATTTAAAACATGAAAAGATTACAAAGCATTGAAAACACAATGTAAATTTTTGAAGATTTCGAACAAAAAATTTATAAACTTTTTAAGTAATTTTTAAAGGTTTCAAATGGATAAAAAAATGGTTTCAAAATTCCTAAAAAAAACTAACAATGATTTTTTTTTAAATTAATTTTAGAAGAATATTTAGAAAGATTTCCAAAATGTTCAAAAAAGGATCTGAAAGATTTTAAGTTTCTTTTTTCAATTTTGCAGAATTTCCAAAAAATTTGAGGAAGAAAATGAGTTCCAAGATAACAAAATCATCACTAGGTTCCTAGAAAAATTTTTTATGATTTTTTAAAACAAATTTCTAAGACAATATTCAAAAAGGTTTTAAAATAAATTTTGATTTAAAAATTAATGTTTCTAGATTGACTCTGCCATAATAGCCTTATCATCTGCGAACTCTAGCCCACGTACCTTCACTGTCCCAAAGATTTCAAAATAATTTAAAACTTGACAAGATTTCAAAACATTTAACACACAATGTAAATTTTTGAATATTCCGAACAGAAAATTTATAAGCTATTCAAATAATTTTTAAAGGTTTCAAATGAATAAAAAAATGGTTTCAAAATTCCTAGAAAAACTAACAATAATTTTTTTTTTTAATTAATTTTAGAAGAATATTTAGAAAGATTTCCAAAATTTTCAAAAAAGGATCCGGAAGATTTTAAGGTACTTTTTTTTAATTTTGCATGATTTTAAAAAAATTGTAGGAAAAATTCGAGTTCCAAGATAATAAAATTATCATTAGATTCCTGGAAAATTTTTGAATGATTTTTTTAAACAAGCTTTCAAGAGAATATTCGAAAAGGTTTTAAAATAAATTTTTATGGAAAAATTAACCTTTCTAGATTGACTCTGCCATAATACCCTTATCATCTGCGAACGCTAACCCACGTACCTTCACTGTCGAAATGATTCCAAAATAGTTTAAAACATGGAAAGATTACAAAACATTTAAAACACAATGTAGATTTTTGAAGCTTTCGAACAAAAAATGTATAAGCTTTTTAAGTAATTTTTAAAGGTTTCAAATGAATAAAAAAATGTTTTCAAAATTCGTAGAAAACCTAACAATGATTTTTTTTAATTAATTGTAAAAGAATATTTAGAAAGATTTACAACATTTTCAAAAAAGAATCTGAAAGATTTTAAGGTACTTTTTTTAATGTTGTATGATTTTCAAAAAATTCTAGGAAGAATTTGAGTTCCAAGCTAATAAAATTATTAATTGATTCCTGGAAAATTTTTAAATGGTTTTTTTAAACAAATTTTCAAGAGAATATTCAAAAAGGGTTTAAAATAAATTTTGATGTAAGAATTAATGTTTCTAGATTGACTCTGCGATAATAATCTTATCATCTGCGAATTCTAACCCACGTACCTTCGCTTTACCGATATCCACACCTTCTTCGTCGAAGAGAGCCATTCTTAGACACTTGTCCATAAATATAATAAATATCCATGATGACATAACGCAAAATACAAAAATATACAATAAAATACAAAGAAGTACAACATTTTCAACTTTTTTCTGAAAATGTTCAGCCAGGGTTGCTGTAAAAGAGATTTGTAAATCACAGATTCAGCAAATTCAATTAATTCATAAATCGACCAACTCTATTTGTCAAATGTAATCATTTTTTTGCTGTTAATCCGTGTATTATTCAAATAGGTTCAAAGTGCCATGCATAATCAAATATCGACAACCACGGTTTTTTAATACACCTAAGTCGTAAAGATATTCCAAAGACTCAAATTGCAGATTAAACACCTAAAAGAGTATAAAAAATTCTCACATTAATTAAAAATAATAAAATCTCTCATCAATATTACTGATTATCTGCGTCAATACGTTATGGGGCCGTTCAGAAAACTACGTCATACTGTAGGGGGGGGGGATGTTTTCTGACGATTTGTGACGCAGCTGGGGGGGGGGTAATACAGAATTAACAAACAAAAAAAACATTTGTTTAATGCTTGAAAAAATGAAAATTGGTGATTTTATATTAAAAGTAGAGCATCTAAATATAAACTTCACACTCTTTCCCCTATTTTCCTCTTTTCCAACTATTTTTCACCAAAAGTTAAATTCTTAGTAATTGAAAAGTCAACTATTATATTTTTGGTTTTCTTAACTGAAAATTTTAATAATCGATATTTTGCTGAAAATAATAATAAAAAGTGTGAAATTAAAGTTCTTTTTGAAAATTGATCTTTTTTTAGTTAAAAACTAAAACTTAATTATTTTCTTCAAATTTAAAAAATGGGTTCAAACGAAAAAATATATAGGTAAATTTTCAACCAAATAATTTAATTTTCTAAAAAGAATCAAATTTTTTGTTAAAAAATTCAAGTGATTAGTTTAAAATAACCATTTTTGTTAGAAATTCCTCTTTTTAAGTTATAAACACGATTATTTATTTGGAATTTAATTATTTTGTTAAAAATTCTACAATTTTATTATAACGTCATCCTTTTTGGTGCAAAATTCAATTGTTTTGTTAAAAATTCGCCTTTTCGTTTGAAAATTCATTTTTTTGTTTAAAATTTAATCTTTTAATCCTTTTTAGTAGAAAATTAGAATTATTGATTGAATATTCAACTACTTGGTTAATTTTATGTTAATTTTAAACAAAATAGTTG
>JAABKJ010007545.1:228105167-228164142 GCA_011634705.1 Andricus grossulariae
AATTTTCAACAAAAAAAAAGATAAATTCACAATGAAAAATTTGATAGTTGAATTTTTAACTAAAAACGATCAATTTTAAGCCAAAAATGGATTTCAAAAATTTATTTATCAAAATAGGTGCATTTTCAACCAAACAATTTTTTTTCTAACAAAGTAGTTGAATTTTATAAAAAAAATTAAAATATTTTGTTAAAAAATTCAACTAATTGGTTTAAAATGAGCATTTTTGTTGAAAATTCATCTTTTTATTTAAAAACATTTTTATTTATTAGAAATTTAATTATTTTGTTAAAAATTCTACAATTTTATTATAAAGTCATTCTTTTTGGTGAAAATTCAATTGTTTTGTTGAAAATTCGTCTTTTCGTTTGCAATTTATATTGTTGTTGAAAATTTAATATTTTTAGTAAAAGATTAAAATTATTGATTGGAAATTCAACTACTTGGTTAATTTTAAACCGAATAGTTTAATTTAAAAAAAAAAGATAAATTCACAATTAAAAACTTGATAGTTCTATTTTTAAATAAAAACGATCAATTTTCAGACAAAAATGGATGTAACAAATTTATTTAACAAAATAAGTGAATTTTCAACCAAATAATTTAATTTTATAACAAAATAATTGAATTTTCTAAAAAAAATCAAATATTTTGTTGAAAAATTCAAGTCATTGGTTTAAAAGTATCATTTTTTTGAAAATTCATCTTTTTTAGTTATAAACATTATTATTCATTCGGAAATCAATAATTTTGTTAAAAATTCTACAATTTCATGATAAAGTCATTCTTTTTGGTGAAAAATTCAATTTTTTTGTTGGAAATTCGTCTTTTCGTTCGAAAATTCATTTTTTTGTTGAAAATTTAATCTTTTTTGGTAGAAAATTGAAATTATTTGTTAAAAATTCAACTCATTGATTAATTTTATGTTAATTTTAAACCAAATAGTTGAATTTTCAACAAAAAAAAAGATAAATTCACAATGAAAAATTTGATAGTTGAATTTTTAACTAAAAACGATCAATTTTCCTCAAAAGAATTTAATTTTACAACAAAATAGTTGAATTTTCTATAAAAATCAACTTTTTTTCTTTCAAATTCAACTAATTGGTTTAAAATTAGCATTTTTGTTGAAAAATCATCTTTTTTAGTTAAAAACATTATTATTTATTTAAAATCTCATTATTTTGTTAAAAATTCGAACGATTTGGTAGAAAATAATTCTTCTTGATTGAAAATTCAACCACTTCGTTGAAAGTTAAACTACTTTGTTAATAATTTATTTTATTAGGTGATGATCTATTTCTTTCATTGAGGATTTAAGAAATTTGTTAAAAATTGGTTCTTTTTAGTTGAAAATTAATTTTCCAACTGAAAATTCATATAATCCAGTTTTTGCTGAAAATTGATCGTTTTTAGTTGAAAATTCAACTATTAAATTTTTTATCGAGAATTAATCTTCTTTCGTTGAAAATGAATTTTTTTATTTTGGTTGAAAATACAAAAATTTTGTTATAAAATTCCACACTTTTTATTTGGTTTAAAATTAACATATTTGTTTAAAATTCAACTTTTGAAAATTTATATATTTTTCTGTGAATTTGTTTTTTTTTGTAAAAAATTAATATTCTTGATTGATAATTCAACTGCTTGGTTGATTATATGTTAATTTTGAAACAAATAGATAAATTTTTAACAAAAGTAATGAATTTTCTAACAAAATGTTCTAAAAAATAAATTCAACTATTTTGTTAGAAAAGTTAACAATTTAATTTTATATCAACATTTTCATTGAATATTCATCATTTTTAGTTAAAATAAGCTTTATTACTTAGCTGTAAATTTAATTATTTTATGGAAAATTTATGTATTTTTTTTTTAATTCGTCTTTTTGGGTAAAAAACTAATCTTCATTAAAAATTGAACAACTGTTGAAAATTATTTTTTTTTTGTAGTTGAAAATTGAACTGTTTTGTTAGAAAATTTAACTATTTGGTTTTAAATTAACATTTTTATTGAAAATTCATCATTTTTAGTTAAAAATAAGCTTTATTAATTGGTTGAAGATTTGATTATTTGGTTGAAAATTCCATGATTTTGTTATAAAGTTATTATTCTTGATTGAAAATTCAAAATTCATTCAAAGTTAAACTAATTTTTTTTTAATTCATGTGATTAGTTGAGGATCCATCTCTTTGGTAAAAAAATTGGTAAAAAATTTCGTTGAAAATTTATGTATATTGTTAAAAATAATCTGTTTTTATTCAAGATTCAACTGTTTTGTTGAAAATTCGTCTTTTTTGGTTGAATGCAACTGTTTTTGATTTAAAATTAAAATTTCTTTTGGTAGAAATATCAACTATTATATCGTTGCTAAAAATTAATCTTTATTTCTTTTTTGAAGATTCATCATTTTAGTTAAAAATTCAACTATTTAGTTGAAAATCCACGTACTTTGTTGAAAATTCGCCTTTTGGTAAAAAATTATTCTTCTTGATTGAAAAATTGTCTTAGTAACTCAAAAATTTTTATACTTTGCAAAAAATTGAACTATTTTCTTAAAAGTTTAATTATTTCCAAAAAAAATCAATTATTTTGTCAAATCATTTTTGTTGGTCGAAAATTCATCTCTATTGGCTAAAAATGAACTTTTTTTGAAAATTCAACTTTTCCGGTTGAAAATTCAACCGCCTTCTAAATATATATTTTTTTTACTTGAAAATTCATCTATTTGGTTTAAAATGCAACTTCTAATTTTTTTGTGTCGATAATATTGATCTAATTAAAACGTAAAATGTTGTCATAACAGCTTTGATACTCAGTAATTGGTGCAAGAGGCAATCGATAAAAATTGATCATCGAAACTATATATTTTTTTTAATTACGTCAGAGGCTTGAAATAAATAAATTATTGACGTTATAGTTCCGTTAGACCATTTATGGATACAGATGCAACGAGAATATCAGATCGCCACGTGTGATTTTATTTTCTTCCTAATAGGGTATCGATACAGTCATTGGCCACTTAAGAAATTTTTTCTAGTTTAAAAATTTATTAAAAAAATACTATAAGCATTGAAAAAAAATTCTAAAATTGATGGATAATTTTTATTTAAAAAAATTAGGCATAATTTCAAAAAACACAATTATTAGCCATGACGACATAGTGATTGGCATAGGCTAATAATTGGCCACTGAAATTGGAAATTTTTTTTTTCGAATTTTTTCGAATCAACACAAACATAGATTCATTTTTTTTAATGATATTTGGAGGTGGCGCAAGCCCCATGAAGTTTGAGACGTATTTTCCATAAAAAACCCCATAAGTGAAAAAATGAGTTTCGCGAGATTTTGGCGCTAATTATGATTTTTTAGCGTTTTTTTTAATGCACATTGTTTCTAATAAATAAAATACTACTTTATACTGATAATTAGATGTTTACAAAAATAATTAATTAATATCAACAAACATAATTTTTTAAACAATTTATCATCATTGTTAATAATATTATCTTTGAATACTGCTAGAAATTGCAGTTTTTTGTAAGATAATCAACCTTTTGTTCACTTTTCACTTGGAGTGAGTTATTACTTAATTTAATAAAGGAAACATGATTGTTTAAACAAAATATCATTGTCTATAGCTATCTTCATCTTCCATATAAATACTAGATACTAGCGGTTTTTTTTCAGAATTTTTTAATTTTATCCATTTTTCAATTAGAGTGAAGTAATAATTAATTCAAGTTAACATAAATAATTGTTTAAACAATTTATTATTATTAATAATATTCTCTTTTCTTAATGAAAGAAAGTTGCAGTTTTTTTCTGAAATTTTTAACTATTTGTCTATTTTTAATTTCAAGTGACTTAATAATTATTTAAGTTGAGCAAAAATAGTTGTTTAAACAAATTATTGTTTTTAATAACTATCTTAATCTATAATAATGCCAGATAGTTGCGGTTCTTTTCTGAAATTTTTTACTTTTTGCCCACTTTTCACTTACTGAGGTAATAATTGATTCTTTAAATTAATTTTGCTAAACATTGGGAAAAGAGCAAAAGTAATTCACTTTGAAAAGAAAAATAATATTTAAAAAATGATACTAAATGTAAAGTGGAAAAAAAGTTAAAAATTTCATAATAAAACTGCAACTACTTGCCGTCAATATAGAAGATAGTTATAAACAATAATAATTTGTTTAAGCAATTATGTTTTTATATTTAATTAATTATTACCTCACTAAGTGAAAAGTGGAAAAAAAATTTAAAAGTTTAGAAAAAACTGCAACTTTTTAGCACTAAACAATTATAAATTGTTTAAATAACTATGTTTGGTAAGTTGCATTGTTTATTGCTTTACTGTGTAAAAAGTTGGTAAAAAGTTAAATATTTCAGAAGAAACCGCAACTATATTGCATTAATAAACAAAAAGATAGGTATAAACAATCATAATTTGTTTAAATAATTATTTTTGCTAAAGTGAAGTAATTATTAACTCATCCTATGTGAAGAGTAGACAAATGGTTGTAAATTTCAGAAAAAAACGCAACTTTCTAACATTATTAAAATTGATTATTATTAATAATAATAAATTGTTTAAAATAATATTTTGGTTAACTTTAATTAATTATTCCACTCACTTCAAGTAAAAAGTGAACAAAAAGTTGGAAATTAAAAAAAAACTGCAACTTTATAGCATTATTCTGAGAGAATATTATTAACAACAATAATAAATTGTTCAAACAATAAGGTTTCTTAACATTAATGATTACCTCTCTATAATTGAATATTGGACGAAAAGTGGAAAATTTTTGAAAAAACTGCGACTTTCTAACTCTTTTCTAAGAGAACATTTCTAAAAACAATATTAAATTGTTTAAACAATTTATTCAAAAATACATATAAATAAATATCATTATTATTATATATCATAAATATCAATTTTCAAACAAAAAAAATGGATTTATTATTTTGTGGATTCGAACGAATTTCCGAGCGATATACATGAAAATTTGAGAGAAAAATTTTGGACCACCTTAGTGACAAGTGAGTCCTAGTCAGAACCCTTTGAGGCACTGTTAATATTTTCCATTCTTCGTGCCTAAAAAAAAAAGTCCGTCTATTTAGGCCCCAATATTGTATTTTAGCCAGGCTTTAGTTGGATCCTGATTAAGATAAAAAAATTCCCCTTAAGACCTGATTGGAAATTCTAGATAGAGCCCGACTAAAACAACGTTACAGAACTATCCTGGCCCTTTCTACCCTTCCCAATCAGCGCTCGATCAGAAATTCTAGATAGTGCCCGACTGAAATAACGTTACAGAACTAGCCTGGCCCTTTCTACTCTTCCCGATCAGCGCCCGACCACAAATAGGGAAAACTAGGCGGGGCCCTTCCAAATCCCGATCGCAATTTCTAATATTTTTTAAAATAACTTCAAAGGCTTGAAATAAATAAATTGTTGACGCTGGTTCCGTTAGATCATTTATGGATGCAGATGCAACGAGCATATGAGATCTCCACGTGTGATTTTATTTTCTTCGTAATAGTCTGTATTATGTCATCGGCGAAGAAGATTGTCGCGCCAAGAATACAGTTCCGGTCAGTCATTACGTGACTTGCAGATTAGAGTATAAGGATAAGATATCATGCGTTGTGATTTGTTTATCGTAATATATCCGCTCTATTCCGTCTGATCCATTCACGTATCGTTCAACTTGTACATACACACACACACACACAATTAAAAAAAGGGTTAAAAACCGCCGCAGAGTCCCACTCCCGTGTAGAAATTACGAAAGGATTCTAATATGGACCAGGCTAGTTTTCCCTTTTTCTAGTCGGGCTCTAATGCGGAAAACTAGTCAGGGCCCCAGTATTATCCAGTATCTGTTGGGCCACCAATAGATACAGATAGACTTGTCAAGACAAGAAATTGCTTAGTAGAACCATATAGGGCCCTGATTAGATTTCTATAGAATATAACTTATAGACCGCGCCACACTAGATCCCTACTTCAAATTTGGGAAAGATAGGAAAATTTCTACATATGCTTTCACTTTTTTAAGATAAAGCCACTATACTCACTTTTGGAAATTTAAAGATCACTTTAATCATATTTCTGAAAGTTCAAATAATTCAAAAAATTCAGATTTGTAATAGATTTGAATAATTTGAAGGGATTTCAAAAGAGTTCAATGGATTTAAAATATTTTAGGGTATTTAAAAAAATTCCGAGGAATTTTAAAAATATTAGGATATTCGAAAAGATTCCGAGGTATTTTCAAGAGATTTTAAAATTTTCCAGGAATTTTCAACGTGTTGAATGATTTTAAGGGATTAAAAAAAAATGCATCAGGTTTCAAAAAATCAAGGGATTTCGTAAAATTTCAAAGATTTTAAAATATTTCAAAGTATTGCCAAATATTTTAAAGATATTAGGAGCTTTAAACAAAATTGAAGTCTTCCAAAATATTCCAAAAGGATATAAAATATCTTAAGGTATTTTAATAGACAGATGTTAGGGTGTTTTTTAAAATTCGAAGGAATTTTTAAGAGCTTTCAAAAACGTGAAGGGATTTCCAAAAAATTGTAAATATTGTAAATATCTCAGGGTATTTTTATTAGATTTCAATAATTTCAAGTGATTCCCGAGGATTTTAAAGATTTTAGAGAATTTTTAAAAATTCAAAGGAATTTTCAAGAGCTTTAGAAAGTTTCAAGGGATTTCTAAAGATTTTAAAAGATCTGGAATATTTTAGGGAATTTTCAAGAGCTTTAAGAAATTTCAAAGAATTTCAAAAGAATATAAAGGATTTGCAATATCTTTAGGTATTTTAAAAAGATTTCAGTAATTTGAAGTGATTCCACAGGATTTAGAAGTTTTGAGAGTATTTTAAGGAATTTTAATGTATTTTCAAGAGGTTCAAAAAATCTCAAGGGATTTCAAAATATTTTAAGGTATTTTACAAAATTCCAAGGAATTTCTGATAAATTTCAATAATTTGAAGGTATTTCAAAGGATTTGAAATATTTTAGGGTATTTTTCAAAATTCCAAGGAATTTTTAAGAGTTTTAAAAAATCTCAAGGGATTTCAAAAGATTTCAAAGCATTTTAAATATTTTAGAATATTTTTAAGAGCTTTAAACAATTTCAAGGGATTTCAAAAAATTCTGAAGGATTTGAAATATTTTAAGGTATTTTGAAAAATTCCAAAGAATTTTTGATTGCTTTCAATATAATTCGAAGGCATTTCAAAGCATTTGAAAGATTTTAGGGTATTTTTTAAAATTCCAAGGAATTTTTAAAAGTTAAAAAAAATCTCAAGGGATTTCAAAAGATTTCAAAGCGTTTGAAATATTTACAGAAATTTTTAAAAGCTGTAAACAATTTCAAGGGATTTCCAAAAATTCTAAAGGATTTTAAATATTTTAAGGTATTTACAAAAATTATAAGGAATTTTTGATAGATTTCAATAATTTGATGCTATTTTTATTTCTTATTTTCAAGAGCTGTAAACAATTTCAAGGAATTTCAAAATATTCTAAAGGATTTGAAATATCCTAGGGTATTTTTAATAGATTTAAATAATTTCAATTCATTCCTAAAAATTAAAACAATTTTAAGTTATTGTTAAAAATTCCAAGGAATTTTCAAGAGCTTTAAAAAATTTCAAAAGTTTTTTAAGGGTTTGGAATACTTTAGGGTATTTAAAAATATTCCAAGGAATTTTTAATATTTTTCAATAATTTGAAGGTATTTCAGAGGATTTGGAAGATTTTAGAGTATTTTTCAAAATTTCAAGGAATGTTTAAGAGCTTAAAAAAATCTCAAGGGATTTCAAAAGATTTCAAAGCATTTGAAACATTTTAGGAAATTTTTGAGAGCTGTAAAACATTTCAAGGGATTTCAAAAAATTCTAAAGGATTTCAAATATTTTAAGGTATTTAAAAAAATTCGCAGGAATTTTTAAAAGATTTGAAAAATGTCAGGGGATTTCAAAAGATTCTGGAGGATTTTAAATATTTTAGGAATTTTTTGATAGCTGTAAACAATTTTAAGGGATTTCAAAAGATTTCTAAGCATTTGAAATATTTTAGGACATTTCTAAGAGCTCTAAATAATTTCAAGGGATTTCAAAAAATTCTAAAGGATTTGAAATATTTTAAGGTATCTACAAAAATTCGAAGGAATTTTTAAAAGATTTGAAAAATGTCAGGGTATTTCAAAAGATTTTTAAGGGTTTTTAATATCACAGGGTATTTTTAATAGATTTCAATCATTTCAAGTGGTTCCACAGGATTTTAAAGATTTTAGCGCATTTTCAAAAAGTCCAAGGAATTTTCAAGAGCTCAAAAAAATCTCAAGAGATTTCAAAAGATTTCAAAGCGGTTAAAATATTGAAGGAAATTTTCAAGAGCTGTAAACAATTTCAAGGGCTTTCCAAAAATGCTGAAGGATTTGAAATATTTTAAGGTATTTTGAAAAATTCCAAGAAATTTTTGAAAGCCTTCAACAGTCTCAAGGGATTTCAAAATATTTCAAAGCATATGAAATATTTGAGGAAATTTAGTTTTTTCGCGACGCGAATCAAATTACAAAAAATTGAAGTAATCCTTACTTTGACAAAAGGTTTTTTCATGTTTTTTCTCATTTTTCTAAATTTTGTGTAAAATAGTTATAACTTCGAGAAAAGCTTAAAGTGTTGAAATTTTGACCTTCAAAACGATAAAAAAAATTCTTAATGTAAAAAGCCTTCAGCGAAAATGAAAGTGAATTATGGTGCAATTTCAGTGGAAATGAACGTCAGATGTGAAACTTTTAAGTGTATCATTTTTCCTGTTAAACTATGAATTTAGATTTTGTTTAACTGCAATTTAATTATTTTCCGGTCGACATCGAAGCTATGGCTTATGCAATCGAAAAGCTCTGAATCATGCCTAAACATTTGAAAAAGAAAAATGTTTTATTTTAGTCCAAGAAATAATTATTAAAACCAAATAAAAGTAATTTTCTATTGTATATAGTTTTTCGTTTTCACTTATTATATTTAAAATTAAAATATTTCTGAATTATAATATAAATTTTTTAACATTGTTTGTTGCGCATTCATCTTTTTTTAGTTAAAAATTCAGCTACTTGGTTAATATTTAAACTTTTTTTTGGAAAATTGATTCTGTTTGTTGAAGATTTATTTTAATTTAAAATTCATCTCTGGTTGAAAATGTAACTACTTTGTTGAAATTCAATTTATCTTTTTTAGTGAAAAATCAATTATTTGGTTGAAAATTGACATTTTAAGTTTAAAAATTAAACTATTTGCTTGAAAATTTATGTACTTTGTGGAAAGTTCGTCTTTTTTGTAAAAAATTAATCTTGGTGGTTGAAAATTATTTTTTTTTAACTTAAAATTTAACTCTTCCATTTTTAGTTTAGGTCTTTTATAATTGAAAATTCAGATATTTCGTTTTAAAAAATTTTTTCGTAGAAAATTATCTTTATCTTTCAAAATTGATCTCTTTGTTCAAAAATTATTTGTTTTGGTTAAAAATTCAAGTATTCAAGTTCAATATTTATCATTTTAGTTCAAAATTCATCTTTTAGGTTGGAAATAAAATTATTTGTTTGAAAGTTACTCTTTTGTTAAAAATTATTTTTTTTTATGGTTGAAGATCCATCGTCTTAATTAAAATTTTTTTGTTACTGAAAATGTAACTATTATTCCAGTTGAATCTTCCATAATTTGATTTAAAAATTCATATCTGAGGTTGAGCCTTCATTTCTCGACTAAAAATTTAATTATTCAATTTTTGGTTGAGAATTTTTTTTTTTTTAGTTGAAAATTCGTCTTTGTTGGTAGAAATTAATCTTCTTGGTTGAAAATTAATCTTTTTAATAAAAAATTCAATTATTCTAGTCGAAGATTCATCATTACAGTTAAAAATTCATCTTTCTGGTTTAAAATTAAACTATTCCAATTAAATATTCACAATTTTGTTTGAAAATTTAACTATTTTGTTAAAAGGTAGTTTATTTTTTGTTGAAAGTAATTTTTTTAACTATTGATTTTTCAACTTGAAATTTGATTATTTAAGTTTTGGGTGAAAATTTATCTTTTTTTGTAAAAATTTTTTTTTTTTTTTTTTTAGTTCTACGAGACCCCTCCCTGTCCAGAACTCCTCTCCTTTCTGTTCCCCGATCCTCACCCTTGTCTTCGTCTCCGTAAAGACCTATTTTATCCTCTCAATCAGCTCTTCGTCCACCTCCCTTTCTTTCATTGCTTTCCACAAAACTTTCCTATTCACCGAGTCGAAAGCTGCCCTAAAATCTACGAAGAGAGCGACCAGTTTTCCTTTTTTCTTTCACAGGTTCATTTTGACTAGATAATTTAGAACGAAAATGTTGTCCACTGTTTCCATCCTCTTCCTGAATCCTGTTTGATTGTGTGGAATACTTCCTTTATGTTCTACCTGTTCTTCCAGTCTCTTCCTAAGCATCTACGCGTAAATTCTATATGTTACTGGCATGAGCGTGATTCCTCTATAATCTTTCACTTTTCTACCCCCTCTTTTCTTGGATAAGGGAACTACCAAACCTGTTCTCCACTCCTTCGGCCATCCTTCCCCTCTCCATACTCTTTTACATATTTTCCAAATCTTTTCTGTAACCCTTCTTTCGCCAAATTCCAACGCTCCATTCTCCATCCCATCCTCTTCTGACGCCTTGTTTCTTTTCATCTTCTCAATTGCTTGTTTCACCCCCTCTCTGGACAGCTCATTCCCACCTTCCATTCCTCCCTCCTAGATCTTTCTACCTTCCCCCTTCACCTTGCTATCCACCCCACCTGACAATTTCTTGAAATATACCGTCCATTCATCCATGCTTATCTCTTCATTGATTCCTTTCCTTCCATTCCTTTCTCTATTGATCACCTCCCATTCTCTTCCTTCCTTTATTGCTTTCTCTACCTTCTCCATGTGTTTTTGCAATGACCGGGAAGTGTTATGACCATATTTCGTTTCATACTTCCATTCTTTCTAGTAGCCTCCTTATCCTTTCCTCGGCCAAAATGTAGTCTATTACTGTTTCCCCTTTTCCTGCAAATGTAATCTCGCCTTCCTCATCCCCTTCCGAGTTCACATTACAAATAAACCATCCTGTTTCTCCCAGGATTTCCAACAGAGTCCTACCCTCCTGGTCCACCTGTTTGTGTTTCGATTTTCTCCTGAAAGTCTCACTCTCTTCATCCTATATTTCCTCTTCCTGTTCCTCAGTCCAAGCATTCAGATCACCTCCTATCAACACCAATTGATCATCCTTTTTCGCCATCCATTTCCTAATCACACTCAAACCTTCTTCTTCTCCCCTTCTCCTGTAAATGCAAACTATTCTCAAATTTCTCCTTCCTATCTTTACCATCCTCGTCATTACTCCATCTTTTTCCTCAAATCCCATTTCTATTCTCTTTTCTCCCACCAATTCATTCCTTACTCCTAACACCGTACCCCCTTTCTTTCTTCCCTTTGCCTTCTCTTTCTTTGCCTCTTGCATCTGCCCCGTCGCTGCGCCTTCACCTTTCCTTTCACCCTCTACTGTTTCCATAACCTACTCCCTTCTATCCCTTGTCTCCGCCTCTTCCCCTCGACGCCATGGACCCTCCCTATACACTTCACTCAATTTTTCTTTCTCTTCATCCCATATCCACACATTCCCATTTATCCACATCCTGTCTTTCCCTATCCATACCGTGTTCCCCTTTAAAGCTTCCTTTTTTGTCATGATATCAACTTTTTCTTCCTAACTTCTCACTTTCACTATATAAATACCATTTTCCATATCAGATTTTTCTCTCTTTTTCACTCTACCTTTGCTTTTCCTCGACAACCTCCGACTGCTTCCAAACCTTATCATATTCTTGCCGCCACACCAGACCCCATTCTTTTCACTTCTCTCTAACTTTCCTCATTTCCTCCCAAACCTCATACCCTCGCTTTTGCATGCTATTCAGACTTCGGTTCGTTTCCTCTAAACCCTTTAATGAGATTTTCCAAACTCTCTAGATAGACTTTCCCTTTTGCCTTATTCCTCTCCTGTGGAGACTTTTTCTTAGACTTTTTCCGCAACTTCTTTTCTCCCTGCTCATTCCCCTCTTCTTCCCTTGATCTTTTACTGTCTTCCGTCTTGTCCCCCTCATCGCTTTTATCCGTACACCCTCCCCCCTGCCTCAATCTGTCAAAAAGTTGTCTCGAACCTAAACTACTAGATCTGGATCTATCAAGCAGTTCTCGATTCAACGCCCTACCTCGAGCCCTCCTGTCAGCTAGTCCTCCTTTCTTTTCTCCCTACCCCAAATTCTCTGGCGTAGTAAACTAGACCTCGCCATCATCGGTACTATCTCCGGCATCATTCTTACCCTCCCCTGTTTCGCCAGCCTCTGCGAGATCCTCAGCACCGGTGCTGTTGTCTACCCGCTACTGTCCTCTGCCGGACCCCACTGGGCTCCTCATTACAGACATGCTGGCCTACCTTACCGATCTGCTGTCCCTATCTTCCCTTTCACTTTTCCCGTCCTCGGCAACTAACCTCCAAATTAGCACTTTCAACTTTCCTCCTTAACCTCTCAACCTTAAAAACAGCCTTCCCCCCACCCCCACATTACCATATAACCCCTTCACTACACTCACCTCCCTGACCGCCTTTCACCTCAGTCACACCTCCGCGCCCGTCGCCAAAACCAAAAAGGATAGCACAGAACAAAAACGCGCAATTTACCATTCGGTACCGGAAACGGAAGCCATCAATCATTTCGTTCTCCTGAAACCTTTCAAAATTCTTAAACAGTTTCTAATTTTTGTTGTTCGAAATCTTTAAAAATTGACATTTTTTTAAAGATCTTTTCCTTTATATACTTTAAAACTGGAAACAAGATATTCTTTTTCTTGAAAGTTATATCACGAGATTTCGCATACATTGTTGTCGAAAACCTAACTGTTCGGATTCTGTGTAAATATGACTTTTAGTAATGGCTGTTTTCAGTTTGTTCTTTGCTGAGATTTCAAACAATTTTAAACAAAATATGTTTTTTTTTTAATTTTGAAAAAAAGAAAGCTTTTTAAAAATTTTAAGAGATTTTAAGAGAATAAAAAAATATTCTTAAATTTCCTAAGAAAATGTACAATAATTTTGTCATTTTTCAAAATTAATTTGAAGAGAATATTTTTTAAAAAATTTAAAAGATTTCAACATGATACAAATATTTCAGAAAAATTCAATTCATTTTAAACTCAGTTTTGAAACTATAAAAAAAAATTAATATTGGGAAAGTTTTAAATGTTTTAAATGTTTTTTATTTTGAAAAAATAATTTTTAAAGTAAGTAGAAAAATATTTTAAAACATTTTTAAACATTTCAATAAATGATACGACTGAAGAACCAAAAAAAAAGAAAATTTAAAAACCGTCTTTCCTTGACAACATTAGAAGTTAAAGTGTGGATTTGTTTTGAAAGCGCACTATTTATTAAACTGATATTGTTTAGAGCGGAGGGGAATCTTCTAGTCTTGTCACCTCTACTTCGCAGAACCAGCAAAGAGATTCCGAAAAATGTAATTCCCCGAGCAAATGGAATATAAATAGAACAGCAACTCTTCGAAAAATCAGTTTGTTTTTCAAGTTATATAAATATACTTTATCTAGGATTCTGTAAAAAATTCAAAAAGAGTTTTAAAATATTTTTAATCTCTTCAAAACTTCTAAAATACATACATAATTCTTAAACTGACTCAAATGTTTGTTAAAATTTGGAAAAATTTTCAAAAGTAAACAAAAATTGCCTTAAAACATTCGATTTTTTTTTTGACATTTTGAGAAATGTTCAAAAGATTCTTATGAAAATGCTTGCATTCTTTTGAAATTCGTAAAAAGCTTTTAACTTTTTTTTTCGAAATACTAAAAAAGTACGTTTGCTTTAAAATTGTTTTTAAAAATTTCAAATTCTAAATTATTTTAACATCTTTTCAAAACTTCTAAACCTTCTAAATATCTTTTGAAATAATTTAGTTTTCCTACCAAATTTTGTAATCGTCTTAAAATCTTTTAGATTATGTTTTGAATGAATCTTAAAATCTAAATCATTTCAAACTTTCTTAGAAATCTTATTATCGGTACCGTAACTATCCTTTTCACAGGTATCGGCAGTTTACACATTTCGTAAATTAAGAATAAATAAATTAAATGTTAATAACAGCATTATTTCCTGATATTGAAATATAAAATAAACAATATTGAAAAATCATATGCAATTAAAATGTTTTCTTTAGTAGTATAGCTATACGGGTTCTACAACACCTACCAACCAAGCCAGGTTCTGATCTGTGCTCAGTTACCGACCGAGCAAGGTTCTGATCTGGGCTATGTTACTGACCGAGCAAGGTTATGATCTGTGCTAAGTTACCGTTATAGCAAGGTTATGATCTGTGCTAAGTTACCGTTCTAGCAAGGTTCTGATCTGTGCCAAGTTACCGACCGAGCAAGGTTCTGAGCTGTGCTAAAGTACCGACTGTCGACATTGCCCTAGATCAGTAATGCAGATTTTTGCTAGGAATTAAGCATCAGTCGGTAAACCTGGGATTTCCTTTACCGCCATCAAGATGGAACTATTTTAGGGTCCCCACCCCCACCCGTATGATTCACTGATTTGAATTTCATGCTCTTGAACTCTGTGAATTTTACATCAATTTAATAAAGTAAGTATTTATACCTATCTCCTAAACTGCTTATTTTCATTTTTTACTTTTTTTTATATTAAAAATTTGAATATCTTTAATTAATTTTCACAATTTTATGCTGAAAAATATTTCTAATATTTATTGCTTTCCAATATTTATCAATTTTTGGTTACTTCATAATATACAATATTCAATAGTAAAATTATAAACTTGAAGTAATTTTAAATAATTATATTTGATGATTTATTTGATAAGACTTTGTACAATTCATGTTAGTAAGGCATTTAAAAATTGAATATTACGCGCCGAACCGATAACTCGTGGTGAGTGGCGCGCAAGGTCACCGAGCGAGACATATACTACGCAAGCGAGTGGAGGTATGCCCGGTGGGGAGAAAGCCACTGCTGACCTATAAAGCGCGCGTTCTCTCGCTGGTCCGCCCTTCGGCGGCGGCAGCGGACCAGAGACAACGAACAAGCAGCATACCATTGTTCAAGATTAGGTTTAAAAATCTCTATGTCTTACATTGTAAATACTGTAGATATAAATCAATACATATTGTTGGGATAGGAAATGTTGACAAAATCAATAAATAAGACAAATTAATATGCATTTCATGTGGTTTCATTTAATAAGACCTTGCACCTAATACATGAGTTGGTTTAAAATTAGCTTAATGTTAGTTTGACATTACATTAACGTTAGTTTGACATTAGTTTAAGGTTAGTTTAATATTACACTGATGTTAGTCATTAGTTTAAGGTTAGTTTAATATTACATTAATGTTAATATATCATTAGTTTAACATTGCATTAAAGTTAGTTGAACATTACTTTTACATAAGTTCAACTTTACTTTAATTACATATCTGTATTATCTATCCAGCTGTTGTGTGAACTGTCAAACCCTAGCCACTTGACATACAGACTTTATTGCGACGTCGTTTGATGACTTTCTCCACAAGGTAAATGTCTGAAAACTTAATTTTTAAAAGTTCCACTTAATAAAAGCTGCCAGCGACAGGTTTATCCTGATAGTCCTTTAGTTTATATGTTACTGGTTTAGTTGCCATGATCTGATCCACAGTAAATTTTTCAGTTGTCCAATTGGGAGTATATCCTTTCTCGAAAACGTTCTTATACTTGTTGATTCGAATTTTGTTACCAACTTTGAATTTATCTTTTCTGGAAGGTATTTTTCTTTGGATGCTAAATCGTTCCATCGATTCCTCTTTATCTTGAGGTTTAACATCTTTAGGTTTCATACTAATAGTACGATGTTTCTTATTATTGTGCTTGGAAACCAGAGTTGGTAAGATATCGACCCATTTACAATTACCTTGTAAACTGGTGTGGCCACATCAAATTTTTGAGTGTACGATTAAATCGTTCAATGATGGACGCTTTTAAATTACTATGACTTGAGTACTGTTGCAATAAAGTTTCAAATTGTGAGTTGTAAAACTCATTGCCTTGATCAGTATGCAAATTTGTTGGAATTCGTCATTGCAAAAATATGGATTTCATTACAGCACCAACATCTTGTCCATTTTTACTTTTAATAGGTATGGCCCAGGCAAACTTTGAAAATATGTCTATAACACTAAGCAGATACTTAAATCTCTTATTCTGTCGAGAATCTGGAATCATTTCAACCAAATCAGCCTGCCACGTTTCATCTATACCAGGCATTACCACAGCACGATGTGGATAATTTTTTGGTGCAGGTTTATGTAGCTCTGTGACTACTGCCTGCTTTTTTAAATCCATTTTCTAATGCCTTTAGTCGAGAATCTAGTTGAGCAATGAGTTCAGCGTTGCGAAGTGATAACTCTTGTTATGTATCAAACTGTAGATTTTTTAGTTTCTCATTTACTGATTCGTCAAGAATTCGCATCATAATATTATTGTTGTCAATTGTGTTACGCACAGATGACGTAACCTGATAAACAGTTCGTATTTCGCTCTGCACAATACGCTGTACAAGTCTTAAATTGACGGCGTCATATTGCACTTTTGCGTCTTGAACGTTACAGAGTTTTTTCTTATCAATATCGTATCGAACATCAAATATAACTCTAAAACCAACACCAGGTGGTCCGCGACTTGATGAAGCAGCTCGATTTAGATGATGTCCCCACACGTCGATGCTCATGTTAATACTGACGTTATGTGCAGCTGCACTCTCTTAAAATATGATTTTCGCCTCTCGCAGTTCTTCAATCATGGACATTATTTCATTACTGTGACTTAGATTCACTGCTCCTTGGGATGTCATTAGTAGGCAATATTAGTAGACAATCTCATTAGGATCATCTCAATAAATATAATCAGGCTTTTGATTTTTTTGCATCAACATAAATTGAGGTATTGTAGTCATTAATCGTCTTTTTTTCTTCAGGGAACTTACACTTGCTGATGACCGTTGACGTGGAAAAAGTTTCGCTATAATATTTGTATATTTTGCAGTATTGTTTGAGCGAATTGGTTCAGAGGAACTATAATTCTTCTTATGTGCATGTGTAGCCATAAGGATTTCTTTATAATGTTTTAGATCTCCTGGGCTTATGTAGGCTTCATCGAGTTCTTGTTTAAATAAAAGTTCGAACAAACCAGTACTTTTTTGACATGGGTTTTCACCAACCTTGACATATTCACCTTCAAATTGAATGGGTGTATCACCAATTATGAACGATCCATCTGTAAGTTTACGTACACCATAAACCATATCCAAATATTGTTTCCTATTTTTGCTCAACAGTCCGAAAAATTTGTTTGTCAACTTGTCACAATTTTCAATAGGTTTATAATTTTCGTAAAAATTCTGTTGAACCATAGTTGCATCATGTTCTTGATCATCAGCTACAGTCATGATAGAAAGATTATCGTTTTCAGTTCCATCTTCATATACATATCTTTCTCAATTTTATTATCAATATTGGTATTGTCATCAATAGTCTTATCTGACATATTTACTAATTTTTGCAGTGGTGTGACTATAGGTCGGAAAGTCTCACTCAAAATAGTTTCTGTAGCTTCTTTATCCAACTTGAGCATATGGTTTTTCCGTCGAATTGCATCGCTACCTTTCGCTATTTCACTCAAAACATGTTGTTCCTTTCAAAACATGTTGACGCTTTGCTGCCTCAGACTTCACTAACTTCATACTCAATGAAGCACTCCTATTTATAGAATGACAAAACAGTCAAATCCTTTTCTATACCTAACTTCATTTAAATTACTATCTTTATCAATAACAACAAATCTATATTTCTCTTTATACCAGCATGCCGAGCACAAATCTCGAAACTCAGTGTATGACATATCAGTATTTACATGATCTTCATAAACGTGTTTAAGATTTGTCTCGTCTTGTCGAAACAGAAATAATAAATTAACATTATCCCGAACTAAATGTTTAGGAATGCGAGAATATGTCTGGTATAAATAGAAACAGTCAAAATTGGCATGTCTACCCATGCAGAAGAAGGCTTTAACATTGTCCTGTTTCTCACAAGCGATATCATCAAAAATAAAAATGGAGATGGGCTTAGCTTTACTAGGTGAAACTATTTGTTCATGCTCACTAAATGGAAAGTATTCTACACCATTTACATCATTTACTGCTTTCTCCGAGAATTCATACTTCGTTTGTTGGAGAGATTTTGAGTAGAGATAAATATTTTCAAATCTGAGACCATTTAGATGTAGAATCAGAGAGAGAGTAGTGCATTTGTTTTACCACAATTAGATGGTCCACAAGAAACTGCACGAATGCTGTCTGATAGCAGATTACCACGACGTTTCACCCTTTTCTTTTTAGGCTGAACGAGGGTGTCTATATTGGCCATCGGAAGTTTAAGCGGTTGTGACTTGAACCGCATCTTGATATCAACTAATGCGAAAGGTATAAATACAGCGCTTATACAGGCATCCAGTTAGTCATGTACGAGCCGCCATGGAGTGAGGAATGATTGTACATCGTAGAATGAAATCTAGGAGACGACAAGGTGAAGGTATAGTCAACAGTATTATCAAGAAGTTGCCGTTTGAGTTACAATCACCAGGCTACCAGTACTGTGGACCTGGTACTTAGCTGACGAAAAGATTAGAACGACGTGACTTAGGTATAAATCCATTGGATACTGCATGCAAGGAGCACGATATTGCTTATTCGAAAAATAGAGAGGAAATTAAAGCAAGAAACGCTGCTGATAAAATATTAGCCAACACATCGTGGCAACGTGTTTTCGCTAAAGATTCTGTTTTTGGTGAAAAAGTAGCTGCATTAGCTATAACTAACATTATGAAAGCTAAATCAAAACTCGGTATGGGGATAAAGAAGAAGAAGAAGATGTCTGAGAAAAGAAAATCTAAGAAGCGAGTAGTATTGAGGAAGATTGTGGATGCTGCTAGGAAATCAATGATCCCCTTTAATGATGCTGAAGTTGCCATTAGGGCTGCTGTAGAGGGCGCCTGGAAAGCTATAAAAAAAGCAGGAGGTAGACGTCAGGTATTACCACCTCGTATTCTACCTCTACCCTCAAAAGTTAGTGCTGTTTTACCACTGATTCAAATTTTCGCTGGACTCAGTGCACATGGAGCTCTTGCTGGTGGAGCAGCTGGTGTGGCGAAAGCTGTAAATGATTCCAGTGCAGCTAAACAACAACTTAAAGAGACGGAACGTCATAATATAGCGATGGAGGAAATAGCTTTAGGAGAAGGACTACACTTGAAACCCTATCGACAAGGATTGGGACTTCATATTAAGCCCGGTCCTCAAGATCGACATCTTAGACCTAAAAAATCTAGAAAATGTATATCCAGGAAAAAAAATTGCTGTGCATTAACCGATTATGACCTACTCAATTATGCTAAGGCTATGAAAATTCTTTATTTTAGTGGAGTTTTTATGCGAAATCAATTACCTGCTACAAGACCTCGTAAAAATGAATCTGCTATTATTAACCTTGTTCATAAAAACGGTTCTGGTACACATTGGGTAGCATTCAAGAAAAATGGTAATCAAATATTATACTTTCACAGTTTTGGTAACCTTCAACCACCGTTTGAACTTGTCAAGTACCAAGGTGCTGGTAGCTTCATAAAATATAATCATTACATATATCAAGATCCTGATACATTTGAGTGTGGTCATTTATGTCTTAAATTGATGTGTGAACAGCTCAAAAGAAAGAGTAAATATACTCTATATAAGAGCAAGTAATTTCTATAAGAAATCAGTATTTAGAAAGTCATCATCATGGACGAATAATTCACTCTGACTATTTCAGGCTGTTCATCTGTGCTCGAGGCGGAATATTTTCCACCGATAGAACTCTCATCCAATAAGAATTATGTTCTGGGTCTTGTTGAATTACTTACATTTAACTCAATTCCTAATGTTGATGTAGGTAACAATAAATTTTACATTGATGATCAGGCGGTGACCATACCCCCTGGCAGTTATGAAATTGAAGATATTGAAAAATATATACAAAAGTCTCTAGTGAATGGAGACTTCGGTTTCAACAGTAACGGCTGACGGTGATGGGATTGAGAATTATGTGCAAAAGAATTTGGAAATTAATGGTACTGTAATAAATATAAAGCCAAATAACAATATGTTGCGTAGTGAAATCAAGAGCAACCGTCAAGTTAATTTCAAAACGAAAGATTCTATCGGTCAACTGTTGGAATTCACATCACGTGTTTTTGAAGCTGATAGGACTCACACATCAGATTCACCATTAGCTATTATTAAGGTGAATGCTGTGAGAGTATAGTGTAACATCACAACTGGAGCATATATTAACAATCACAAAGTCCATACAATTCATGAATTCTTTCCGACCGCTCCACCAGGATATAAGATCGTTGAGGTGCCATCGCACGTCATTCACCTTCCGATTGCCGTGAAGACAATACATCACATTGAGCTCCGCATAGTTGATCAAGACGTGGACTTGATAAATTTTCGAGGAGAGACTATAACTATTCTATTACATGTCAAATGTACGTGATGGGTATTTTTTATAATCATAAGGTTGGTGGAGTTTATATAAACAAGCTTCCGTGCAAGAAAGAAATCAGTCTTTAATCAGTTCGCAAGAGACTAACATCTCAGAACGTGCTCTTTCTGAAACAACTCGGACTAAGAGATGTACAAGACAGAAAAGGGGAACAAAAAAAGACGACCATTAATTCACATATTTATTGTTTGTCGCTGCTATAAAGATGGAAGAAATACTGAACATTCCAGCTCCAGTTAATTCTGATGAATCCATGGCACACTATGAGGTTCACGCTCATCAACCTTATGCTTCATCATCATTTAACAACAGTCGTGAGAATCGAATTGCAGTGCAACATCAGGATTTAAGCATTCTTCCAAGTAAAAGTTCATTACATATATTTGAAAGACTGGTTAAATCTGATGGAACTACAGCTGCAGCAAGCACAAATCTAGTTGGTAATGCCATTTGCTTTTTATTTGATGAAATTCGTTATGAACTGAATAGAATTGAGATTCAACGATGCAAGAGTGTCTGTCATACCAGTACTATGAAAGGTTTCATTTCATCAACTCCTAACTAGCTTAATACTGCTGAGAATTCTGGCTGGCTTGATGTAGATGAGAATGCCAGAATAACAAATGCAGCCGGATACTTTGATGTAACAATACCACTCAGTATGATCCTTAGATTCGCTGAAGATTATCGAAAGATGATTGTTAATGCTAAATATGGACTTATCTTAACAAGATCACGCATAGATATCAATGCTGTTATTCAACCTGCAGCAAGAGATCCTGAAGAATGTAAAATTCTTCTGCAGAAAGTTGAGTGGATGGTTTCCTATTCATTACCAGCAGATCTTCAAAAGATTCAATTACTAAAGTATACTGAAAATGATCAGCCTATATCAATAAGTTTTAAATTCTGGGAAATGTATGAGTATCCTTTAATTCCAGCCACTCAAAAAAATCTATAGCAGGTTAAGACTTCGACACAGTTGGAGAAACCACGATATGTTCTATTCGGATTCCCAACAGGTCGGAAAGATCAGCGAAAAAAAATAAAAAGGCAGGTTCTGGCTGAGAAAAATCAGTTTCATTCAAGATGGACTTTGTTGTGGATGTTCAAGGCTTCAAGAAGCTCCACAACGACTTCATTGTTCAGGAGTTGGTCATTCTTCCGCTTCAGCGAGATGTTCAACCTTTAGTCTTCCTTTTTGAATCACCTTGCAGTTGGAGTCCACTTCCGGGACGGTACAGGAGTGAAAATCTCTGGTTGACACGTAACTATCACGGAATCAACTGGAATGATGGTGAAGTAACCTACGAGGAAATAAGATTTATACTTGAAGAAACATTCGCAGATGCACGACTAATCTATGTTAAAGGTCTACTGAAAAAAATATGGCTTGACAAATTTTTCATTAATATCCAACATTTGGACGAACTTGACTGCCCTTCGCTGAGGGAAATAGAGAGAGGATTTACAAACTCATGTAATAATCACACGTTCTACACAAGCAATTGTGCAGTGCAGAACGGGATCATCCTCAGAAATTTGATTCTGGATGAACCAGATCAAACCAGCAGAAATGCTCCACAAAATAAAAATGAAGTGGATCATTCTGCAATAAAAGATTTTTATAATAATTGTGAACTATTTTTGTAAAACTAGGTAAATATTTGTTTCCAAATAAAATATTGCGAATGGGAAAATACGAGAATTTAATTCAAACTTCTCTTATTTTCTAATCAATTAAACTTATTACGTAATTAATTAGGTTAGATAGAGTGGGTAGGGTAGGTGAAGCGGTGGCCTATGAAAGCAGGTCTCAGGAGCGATTTTTTTATTCTTGTATCTCCGAAGCTGATGAAAGCATCAACAGCACCTTCGACGCATGAACAGAACTATCGATATATCAAGAGCAGCAAAATGAATCTCACAGCAATTAACGCCGTTGGTCGTATGGTGCTAAGATTGTAGCTGAGCTGGAGAAGAGCTTCGTCGTCTACTTACCTGGAAGGCTCCTGAAGGTTTTCGACACAGACAGCGCGGTGTTAGGAAAGATGCAAGAAGCTGCCATTTCGAAGAAGCTGCAAATGAAGTACCTAGGGGGAGGTTGTAATAATGTGGAGTTTAATTATGTATAGATATTTGTAATACAAGTGTTGTAATACAATAAAGTTGTTGAAGAGATAAAAAAAAATCTTACTTTCATTTTATAAAATAGGGATATAATTTCTTACAAGAATAGTATAAATAATGTTACAGTAACCATGGCTGAGTCTTGCTATGGTTATTCTATTACATAGAGTAATTATAAAAATGAGTCTTGATAACAATAAATGTTATGTAAAAAAATATCCTGACAAAAGTTAATTTTCTTCTTCATGATTTAGCTATTACATAGAAAAGAAAATGCAGACGATTTAAGAAATTTAGAAGTAGTAAAAAAAAATTAAATTAGTAGAAAAATTCTGGGAATATGAGCAAAAGATGAATAATAATAATAATAACCATTATACAAGAATTGAATTTTTTTCTTCAGCTGCTTCAAATTCTTCATGATCCTTTTTTGAAGTTCAGGTTTTCCAGGTGACAAATCAGGTTTGTTGTTCTATAAAGAAAATGCCTATACAAATGGAGGGGTATATGCTGGCGTGTAGGTGTACGAGTGTACTTGAATTACTTTTAAATTTTCTCTGAATATACATAATGATATTAAATATATATATATATATAATTAAAAACTAAAGGTTAACAACCACCGCAGGGTCCCACTTTGAGCAAATGTCATCTAAAAAAAAAATTATATCGTCACCCAGTAGGACCGCAGTAAATCCCATTAATGGCCACGTCTCACAACCGTGAGATGGGTGGTCACAGGACACGACGAAATCACAACGACAGGCCGGCGAAACCCTCGGAAGTGCCAAGGTTTCACTGGTTAATAGCCTGAAAAGCATCCCTGCGTGTCAAGAAAATGCTGAGACACTTGCGGGAAAAATGCAGAAGGCGGTCGTTCTTGGGTCGCTCCATGTCCTCAGGGTACACGAAACTTTTGCCGGATCATCGTATTGAATTCGTCGCAGACTGGCCACCCATATCACGGTTGCGAGACGTGGTTACAGCTGAAATTTTACCGCGATTTTGCTGGGAGCGGGTGCAATTTTTAAGATTAGCACCTGCTCATGGCGAAATCCTGCGGTTGTACTTATGACAAACTTTTAACTATATATATATATATATATATATTACACTCATAGCACATATAACGTGACAAATTTTGAAAATAGTTACAATAATAGAGAGGGTTTTTGGTCTTACAATATACAGCAATGTACAACAATAATTTAAAAATAATGTTTGAAAAATTGGGTTCTCAAGTCGTTCGCTGAGAAAGGGTTTAAAAACACATAGGATCTATGGTGTTAACTGCATGGGTTGTAAATGTGTTTATATTGGTCAGTTAGAAAGAAATATCGAAACTAGAATGAATTAACACAAATATGAGTGCCAACACAACGATAGAAGCACAGCATTAGTATAGCACTCTCATACGAAGCATCATCATTTTGATTTCGAACATGTTACTGTACTAGGTGTTGAAGTTAATAAAAAACAAAGACTATTCAGGGACATGTTTCATATAGCAAAGAATAAATTTTCGGTTAACAAAAGAACTGACATCAAAGGTCTGTGCCGTATATAATTAAATTTAATTAATAACACTAATGACTGTTGATTAGGAACACCAATGACTGCTGATTTTATATCATAACTGTTGTTCATAGAATTAGTTTCAACTTAATATGAATTGCGATATCTATTTTATAATGAATGAAAATTCCCATACTTCAGAAACCAACTATATGGTTACGATGAGATAAGAAGAGAGTCCGTTTTCCTATCTCATGTATGAAGTAGAATGTATAATGCGCACAAAGCAGACCATTTGAGTAGCGAATGAAATTATTCTGTAACCACCTTGTCTGTACGGCATTAATGTTGTGTATCTAAGAAATGTTACTTGCTCTTGTTCGGCTGAAAGGATGATGTGATGGCCTACCAACATTTTTATTTTAAAATCCTGACAAGGCCAGCATAGTACGCAAGTCATTTTCTTTTCATCTTTTTGACATCTACTGTATCTGTTTTGGTAGAAAAATCTTACAACACAAAATAATTTTTTTATTTTTTTTATTATTAACATCACTACGAAAAATCGAATGTAAAGACTTGCTCACGAGAGCCCTGAGGTTAATTTTTTTCGAAAGTCTCGTCACTTTGGAAATCATTGCAGATCTTGATTCTAGAACATTTTTTACGTTCAAACACGCAATGAGGGAAATCGCAGATAGTGCCGTTTTTTTAAGGCCACTTTGAAGAAAAATTGTTTTTTTTTTTACTTATTTCTACATACAAACAGTAGAGGAAAATTAATTTTTACAACGTCCTGTTAACAAAATAGTATTTTTTTTAAATATACGTATACAGTCAATGTATATTTGTAAAGTAATAATTAGAAACAAAAATTTTTCTAACAACAAATAAAAATATTATATCATACATGATTACCATTGTAAGAACATATGGCTTCCAGTAATTGTTGATCATATTGAGCATGATTTGGTGAAACTTTACATCTACTGCACGTCGACAGAAAATCAAAATGGACTGATTCCATAGCTTGCTCACTATAAAAACTGAGACCTTTTTTTATACGAATCAAAAATCAACGACGTGGTAAAATACTGCGTGCACTTTTGAAGTAACTGAAATGTTTAAATCCAAGTATCTTGTTTTGAATTTCTGAATGGATTGTTCATATTCTGCATGTAGTGCGCTTCCAAAACAATTTTTAACAACATTCTTGAAACTACTCAATGCAACAACGTACTCGTATTTTAAACATACTAGATTACTTTTCACTCGGGGAAAATCAATTTCACTCAGGAAAATTTTGCAAGAATTTCCATTGAAGTCTGTACCACCGTGAGTAGCTTCTCGTTTAACCTTGCTCTCTTTAATCCAATCTTTCGTTACTTGCTCACATTCTACTGACATTTTATCAATCAGTGTGTTGACAACACCGAGCAGCAAATGCAATTCGGTTGGTGGAATAATATCCAAAATTTTAGTATTTTCATCGCCAGAAAATATTGGTAAGTGTATGCAACTTTTGAAATCCTTGGCGTCTTTTTTGTTGTTACCTTTTTCGGACTATGCTTGAATTAAAGTATTATGATTTGTAAAAAAAAAATGTTTTTCAAAGTGGCTTTAAAAAAACGGCACTATCTGCGATTTCCGTCATTGTGTGTTTGAACGTAAAAAGTGTTCTAGAATCAACATGTGCAATGATTTCCGAAGTGACAAGACTTTCGAAAAAAATTAACCTCAGCGCAACCGTGTACTATCATTTTTTTCTTTATCCGATACAAAGATATTTTATTCAGCGCTTATAGTATCAATATTAATATTTATACAAAAATGTTCAGTTGTCTTTCATTCTTGATTTTTTTTTCTTTTAATTACGATAGACTGGTTTATTTTTGTACTAATTTAAGTGTAAAATACACGCTTATGTAACAGTAGTTCGTTATATAACTATGGAAAACATTTTTATAGGCTTTAAATACAGTCGAACTCGTATTCAACGTTCCCGGATTTACCGATTCCGAGAATTGACGCCGCGCCGCATATTGGCTTGTCAGGAGCTGCGCAGGGTGTGCGGGTTTCACGAAGGCGTGACAAAACATGAACTGTTTACGTTCGGAGTTCCGCTAAATCCGGTTTAGTTTTGGTAGGTCAGGTCCAAGGACAGCCTCAAAACTGACGTTAAATCCGTGTTTGACTGTAAGTTGAAAATTTTAAGTGTACATAACCTATAAGTTTCAAAATAAAGCGCTGTTGTTATTCTTTTACTTAACTAGCTAAAATAATTTTGTGATGGCATAAATTTATGAATTTTCGGACTGTAAGTGTGCTGAATTTACTGCGGGAAAAATATAATCTAACTCGTATAAAAAGTACTTACTTGACGGGTGTGTACATGACAGTCGAATCTTGAACGTAGAGAAATAATATGAGGTTTTTTGTCATCTAGAAGCATCAAAACTTTCCATCTTTTTTAATATTTGATCACATTTATGGGTTTTAAGTTTTCACTATGATTATTTCATTGAATCTACTAAAATCTTATTTTATAATGACTGCTAAATTGACTTGGTGCAGTGCTGCCAACTCTCAAAAGTGTTACTTTCACTGAGCGATTAAGTAAATTTTCACTGGTTGTCAGTGACCGGATTCTAGCTATTTGAATCAGTGAGATTTCACTGACAATCAGTGAATTTTCACTGACAATCAGTGAATTTTCACTGACAATCAGTGAATTTTCACTGACAATCAGTGAATTTTCACTGATTCAGATTTCGAGATTGAATACATTTTTTAACCAGTCTTTATTTTCAAAGGTCTGTGGAATATTTTTTCTTGATACCACAATGAACTCATATTGAGAGCTATTAAAAATTTGAGACACTTTAGGCACTTTCTGCATCACGTCTAAGTCGTGGTTTGTGAAAAACTGTAGTGATTCGCTCCGGTTGATGGTATTAGAATTGTTTAAATATTCAAACGGACAAGCGTGGATCCGGGAGCACTAGGTAATATTCGTCTAGATCTGCATATTTTGTATAAGCCTTTTATACGTTTATGAAATTTTTTTTTTTTCAATATAGAGAAGCTTTATTGAAGATTATATTTTAGAACATGTATTAAGTTATATTACAATATATGATTATTATCCCCTAAGTAATTATTATCAGCTGTTCTGAGAAGTATATATATTAAAAGATAATTCATGTATCTAAATCAGATGGTAATAGGATCTTCTGAACTTTAAAATATGCGTTAAAATTTTTTTTCATAAGTTGATTTAATTAAATTAATATATGATCAAAATTATTTAGGATAGTGGCTGAGGCAGAAAATGTAATACCGGAAGCAGAAGTAAAGTTTTTACCTCCTGTGACAGGTATGGATAAATTAGCGTGTATTGGTTTAAATTACGCTGACCATGCTAGAGAAATAGGTCAAGCACTACCAGAAAGACCTATGGTTTTCAGCAAGTTTCCTAGCATTATTATCGGACCTACTGATAATATAGAACTGCCCACGATATCTGATGTGAGTAATTTATCTCTTACTTTAATTTTACGAAGTGTTCAGGCACACCGACAATATTTGGTCTATACTCTCACCGGATTTCCCTCGGCTCACTAACAGAATATTTGTTCTAGGCTTATCGAATTTTGGTGAACTTTGCGCGGCCCTCAAATTTAATTAAGAATAAATACACATATAATTATTATATTATTATTATAATACCATTAACTCATATCATCTTCGGGGTAAGCGTGACTCACTCGGCGAGGAAGGGAGTAATGTGGGGCAGGCGGTGTAGATTTTTAGATTGATCTAGCATTCCCGTGTTGCTTATTTAAATAACACTTCCGTTCCGCAGCACTACTCCGAGCCAGGTCCCTGATCAATCTCTCTAGCGATCACCCCAAGTAGAGAGCCTGACAAAGTCATCATGTAAAGCTCCCCACACGGGCCCATTAGTGTCCAAGGTCTTTTTTTGTTTCAGGCGTCATTCACTTTACTTACATTCTTTCTCATGCATTTCTTATAAACTATTTGTCGCCACACTCTTCTGTCTTGGCATACCTCTTTAGCTTATTTTACGTCCATGTATTTTCTAATGCAAGCTCTTGTGTTTCTATGGCTTTTTATGTCTCTTCGAATTAGGATCTCATTCACACATTCTAACAATTCTTTCCGCGGTCTGCCTCTGGGCACGCTTATACTTACTTTACCTTGATACACTTCTTTCGTCAGTCGTTCACCTTTCATTATCTCAACATGCCCAAACCGTCTTAACGAATTTCTATCACATATGTCCATTTCTTGGTAGGTGCAGGTCTCGCTACCCTACAGCACAGCCTGTGTAAATATAGAATAATATATTGCCCTTTTAGCTTTACCTGATATATTTTTACTTCTGAAAATGGATACTGCTCTACCGATATCCTTCTCACCCTCGTTTATACGCCTATAGAACTCTCCATCTATCTTCTCGTCATTAGTGAATAGACTACCAAGATATACGTACTAATGAACATGTTATATTCTTTAATCGTCTAGGACAATGTTGCATATTGTTTTCTCACCCTTTCCTTATCATCTGGAAACGCTAACCCAGGTACCTTCCTTATCCCGAGATCCACACCTTCTTCGACGAAGAGGGCCATACTTAGACACTTGTCCATGAATATAATAAATAGCCATGAGGACATAACGCATCCTTGCTTAACAGCTTGCATAATATCGAACCAGTCACTCAGTTTCTCATTAACCCTTACTCCCGCTTCGCTACCTGCATATATTGTTTTTTTTGCTTGTGGGAGCCATCTATTGACTCCGTACTCTTTCAGGATTTCCCAAAGTTTACTTCTATCCACCTTGTCAACCGCTTTTTCTGGGTCAACAAATGCGCAGAAATTTCCAACAAACTCCAAATTTAGTAGCAGTGTCGGGGATTGCCTGCAAGTAGCCTTGTTACTAAATCGGGGGAATCGAAACTTAATCAGTCAGGGCCGTCTAAAACGTTTCCAATTGGAATACATAATATTAATGTATATTTTAATATATACACATTTTTTTATAAAAAAAAATAAAACATGGAATACATAATATTACGCAATTTCTCTGGTATACATTGTTAGCCGAGTGGAGAAAGTCAGAGATTCCCCAGGAGTATAAAGTGAATGTGATTTCGGGTCCTGGCGCGAAACAGCACAAGTGAGCGGGTCTATTGTTCCACCCGAGTCGAGTCCTGGCATTGTGGTTAAATGTCTAATATTTCCAAACTTTCCCGTTACTAGTGAGGAAATAGTATATTGCATATCTATGAAGACGGCTCTACTTCATAGCATGCACTGTATTTTCTTTTTTTGTAGAGATGCGCTAAATGTGAAGTGTGTTCTGCTGGTGGCAGATTGAACGTAATCTCTCTTTTCGAGTTGGTGCAACCAAGTGAACCATCCAAGCATTGGATTATCTTACATGTAACATCAAGGACGTAGTGTCTTATATAATAATAATGTAATGTCTTATATCTTATATCACATATTGGATTATCTGGAGCATTGGAAACAATTTGCCCTTGACGGGAGTTTCGTTTGGCTGACGTTTCCCCTATTTTGGTTTCTCGCAAAAAATATCACTACTGCGCATGCGTCTACTTTTGATAACTGATATATAATGTTGGGCCTCATACCCTAACACCTCTGTTTTATTACGAGTTACAATATTATATATGCGTCCCGCGCTTACGGCTACAATAAAAAGTAAGTTATATCAAACGGACTCATCATCGATCGCGGAATCGATCACTTTTACTGTTTCGCGCCAGGATCCCAAAGTCACATTTCCCGCGCGGGTATTAAAGTAGGTTTTTTCTTTACTTTGAAACTTTTTTCTGTGATCTGTTTCAAGCTAAATATTTGATCCGTACTAGATCTTTTTGACATACATTCACTTTTAATTTCCCATATCTTATCATCTGTTAGATTCATTACCCTATGAATAAGTATTTTCGAATATATTTTACTCACGGTACTTCATAAGCTGATATCTCTGTAATTATTGCAGTTGCTTTTATCTCCCTTTCCTTTGTATATTGGTACGACAATCGTTTTTTTCCAATTATTTGGAACTTCTTCCATCTCGATACGTGAATTTATCAATTCGCACAACCTGTGAGGTATGTAGTCGTCAGCGTATTTAAGCATTTCAGCTTAAATATTGTTTACACCAGCAGCTTTACCATTTTCTGAGTTCTTAATTATAGCCCCAACTTCGGTATTCCATCTGTATTATATAGCATTTCACCCTTGCTATTTCTCATGTTGACTAACTCTGTACTTTTACCTCCCTACATTTTGACCAACACCCATTTATAAAACAGTTTCTTGCTTCCTGTAAAGTCATTTTGCGTTTTCTTCTCTTCTTCTGTTTTGATTTTATCTTTACTTTCCTTGACTTGTAATTTCATTTTCCTCTTTTTGTCATCACTAGACATTCTTCCTACAATCGCAGTACCACACATTTCAGTCGTACTCCTAATAATATAAACTATGTTACCCCTGAACATCTATATGTTACGGGTAAACATGCATTTTTCTCTGTGATAACGCCTAAAATAAAAAACAGACCATACAAACATAATATTTTAACAGACATCACCCGAAGTGTAAAAGAGAGGAAATTGATGTATATATATGTACCATATGGATTCATTTGCATTTTCAAAAAAATAGTTGAATTCGCAACTAAAAAAGAATATTTCTTTGCAAAAAGAGATGAATTTTCAACGAATGAGTTGACTTTGGAAGATAAAAAGTCGTTTAAAGAAAATTTCGATTTTTCAACCCGCAATGATGAATTTTCAACTAAAAAAGACGAATTTTCAAACAAAAAAGAATAAACATCAGCGATATAGAGTTGCATTTTTAATAAATAAGTGAATCATCAACGAAAAGGGCGAATTCCCGAAAAAACATTAAAACTTTCTACTAAAAACTTAATTTGCAACCAAGAGTTGAACTTTCTAAGAAACCAATGCAATTCTTGACCCAAAAAACTAAGTTTCAACAACAGTTGAATTTTTAAGCCAAAAAGATGATTTTTTTATAAAACTGTCGAATCTTCAACCTGAAAATATGAATTTTCAACCAATAAAGTTAATTTCCAACGAAGTGGTTGAATTTTCAACTAAAAACATTTCATTTTTCAACTAAAAATGTAGTATTTAAATGTTCATAAAAAAAAGAATTTTCAACTAAATAGTGTAATTTTCAACCGAAGAGCTTGACCTTCAACTAATAAAATGAATTTTTAACAAAGTATTAAACTTTCAACTATGAAGTTAAATTTTCAATCAAGAAGATTAATTTGCTACAAAGAAAGACGACTTTGCCGTAAAAAGTAAATAAATTTTCAACCAAATTGTTGAATTTTCAACTAAAAATGATCAATTTTTAACCAATAATGAAACAGTTGTGTTTTCAGTTAAAAAAATATTTTCCAACGAAATAGTTCAATCTTCAACCAACGCAATGAATTTTTTTAAAAGTAGTTCAACTTTCAACCAAGTAAAGCAAATTTTTAACTAAAAACTATCAATTTTTAACTAAAGATAGAGCAGATAAATTTATAGTTAAAAAAAATTAATTTTTGGCAAAAAAAACCAACTAATTTTCAACAAAATACTTCAATCTAGAAACCAAATGGTTGAAGTTTTATTTTTAACCAAGAGAGATGAATTCCGAACCAAATATATAATTACACTGGAACTTGGATTGAATGAGTCCGGATTTACTGCTTCCGAGAATAATTGTTGCCGCGGCGGTTTCGGGCTGCGAGTGTAGAGCGTCAGGGGCGAGATAGGGTGTTCACCCTACGTTCACCCTACCCTAACGTTTGAACGGACTGTATTTACCACTGAAGGCCACTGAAGCCTTCTCCGAAACCGGTAGTAAATCCAAGTTCCAGTGTAGTAGACTTTTTAATTAAATATAAGTAACTTTCAACCAAAAATAGATGGATTTTCTTATTGGGTTCTATCAATTCATTTCGCATTTTGAAGAAAAACGAGAAAAAGAGAAAGTTTCTTGAAAATAGGTAGGAAAAAAAGAATTTTTTGAGTGAGGTGTAAAGAGGGGAATAGGGAAAAGAGTGTGTACTTAGATACTTGTAGAATAAAATTACTTATTTTCATTTTTTCAAGCATTTCAAAAGATTGTTATTCACATTTATATTTTCCATGCTTGATGTCACATTCTGCCTTAAACCCTCTCCCGTCCTCGTCACAAGTCGTCACAAAATCTGTTAACTCGCCCTCCCCCTGGCAGTGTGACATAGTTTTTGAATAGTCCCAATAGTATTCTTTATTATCTTGAACGGAAGAGAGAGGGGGATGGCGGGGGAGGGGGAGAGAGTCTCTTTAAAATATTTTTTCTTTTCAATTTAGGAAGTTGACTGGGAAGTTGAACTCGTTATAGTAATAGGGAAAAAAGGCAAACATATAATTAAACAGAATGCAGAGGACTATATCTTCGGTTATACGGTAGCTCAAGATGTATCGGCACGTGATTGGCAGATAAGACTGAATGGTGGACAGTACCTCCTTGGGAAGTCTATGGATACTTTTTGTCCATTAGGACCTGCAGTAATTACAAAGGATGCCATTTCCGATGTTAATAATCTTAGAGTCAAGACTTGGGTGAATGGACAAATCAAACAGGATAGTAATACCAAAGAACTAATCTTCAAGCCTCGTGATATAGTCGCTCATTTATCTCAGTACGTATACAGTATTTAAAACCTAGAATTATTAGTATGAATATTAGTATTATTATGCCAAAATGAAGCTTAAAGCTAATAAATGAAAGATTACGCCTCTACCCAGATCGGAATTGTAGTATCAACCCACTGGCAAACCCCTTATTGATAACTATAACTCTGTGTTGACTGAGTAACAACTGGAATGGTACCATGCCAGGATTAATTTTGGCCTAGTACCAAGCTAGTAGTTTGAACATTAGTCGGGCAGTATCGACTATTATTGTGGTGCGCCCAGTACTGGTCCAGTACCTCCTACTGTACACTATTAACTTCTGTCTTAATTCCGGTGACCCAGAAAAAAAGTCCCATTGAGATCTCATCACGGGGTGTCTACTAATCGGGAAACCCGAGAAATAACAGTGAAAACCAGGGAATACAAATTCGAGCCGGAAATTACATTCAAAGTTTTGGAAAAATTTGATTAAATTGTTGTCGAAAACTTGTTTGGTTGCGACAATGCGTGAATATGACTTTTAGTGGCTGTTTTGAGTTTATTTATCTATTATTAAATATTATCATTTTTCTGCACCATCAAATTTGCATCTAAAATAAATAAAAATAAAATTTATTTCTAAATGTTTCGAAACATTATTGATAAAAGAGAAAATTTTAATTGTGAATTAAATTTTAATAATGGAAGTAATTCTGTTCGTAACATTTTGCTACCAAAAGATATTTAAATTTTAAATGGTTTCTGAGAATAAAAAAATTTTCTTAAGATTTCTGGTTTTTTAACTTTTAGATAAAATACGAATTGTTTAAAAGATATTTAGAAGGTTTGTAAGTTTTAAGAAGTTTCAAGAATAATTTATTATTTAAAAAGATTTCAGAAAATTTAAAACAAAATGAAGATTTTTGAAGATATCGAAACAAAATTTATAAACGTTCTAAGAATTTTGAAAGGTGTCAAGAGAAAAAATATGTCTTAAGATTCATGGGAAAATTTTAAATGATTTTTTATTTTGAAAAATGAATTCTAAAAAAAAAATTGAAAATGATTTCAAAACATTTCAAATGATTACAAAACGCCATTATAAAGATGATTTCTTCTAATACCATGTAAATTTTACGTTACCGACATAGCACACGTCCCGAAACAACCTGTTCTTTTCTTAGGACTTGGTCCAAGTGGTCAGGAGAAAAAACCAGGTCTGCCCTAGGTTTAGTCTTATACTTGAACCTATAGGTAAAAACATAGGTCCACGTCCGCCCAGTGCTCCCAATTTGGCTCCACAACCGCACTCCGCATTCGTCGCACCAACAGCCTCATTGGATGTTGATCGTGCGCTTATTTGCAATGATTAAATATGCAAATCAATTTTTTACAATATATAATTATTATCAAGTACAAACAAATATTATGAATTATTCAGAATGTACATTAGTGAAAACAGTCTTCCTTTTATTTTGAATTTAAAATCAATAATTTATTTTTAAGTAGTAATGGCACATCATTAATTTACTATCTCCTACTCTTGACTATTTTGTGATCTAAAAATTAATTCAATTAAGTCTACAATGATGATTCATTACAAAAAATTGATTTACACATTTAATAACTTCAAAAAAGCGCGCCGTATACAGCCAATGAGACTGTTGATGCGACGCATGAGCATTACAGTTGGGGAGCCGAATTGGGAGCACTGTGTCCGTCGTGATTCTTTAGTTTTACAAAAAGTAAATTAATGCGAAAAATTCTTGACAGATAATATAGTATTTTAAATGAAAATAGCTCTAATTAATATAATCAAGTCAGAAACAGTGATGCTAATAGACCGCGACTTTTTCAACTGCGCAAGCGTTGCGTCGGAGGGGGGAAGCCAAGTTATTGGCCGTAATACGCGCGCTTGTTTTGAATACTTCAAATTCATTTTTATTTTTAAGTCGAGAAATTATAATAATTTATGTTAATATGGTTCATATATGTTACTGAAATTACTATAGGATCTATGATAGTACAGTATTTTATTATTATTACTGTGGAAAATGTGATGTACTTAATATCCGATTAAAATATCAAAGTTTATCTAAAAATAGCAAATGAAAATTTTAAATTTGAAAAAAATCTTATTTTGACTAACGGTGTGTATAATGTGTATTAAAATTAAAGTTAAAAAGTCCTTCTTGGAATTTTTATTATAATTTTTTGTCGAGATTTTTTCCTCTAGATCCGTGGTTTTCTGCGATGACAGGGGCACCTCTTGTAGGATATATCACGGCCTTAGTTGATCAGAAGCTATCAGTTCTGCTATAATCATCTCTGGGTCAAATAGTGTCAAACATATTTTTTTCAATCAGACCCTTACTGTGATTGTGAATTCTCTTTTGTTAAAGCTCCTTTGGCTTTAATGAACACATTCTCATCACGAATCTCGTGCTTCGCACTCGATTTTGACAAAAATTTGAACTTTTCTACATTATGTTCAACATTATTATATCAAATGTATATCACATTTATTTCTGTATCTTAAGCTGGTTACTCTTTATTCATATTTTGCAAAATAATGTACAAATTTTCTTCTTCATCATTACTTCAATATTTGCTCCTTATTTTGTACTCATTTTTATTCTCAGCTACCCTGAAAAATCTATCATTTCAATAAATTTTTATTATCACAATTCAATTAATATAAATTTTGATGTTAAAACGATTACTTCGGACAAACGAAAGTTGAGAAACAAGAAAAAGTATGCCTTAGCCCGGATTTGAACCACCGAGGCTGCAGCAGACATTCTCTTGTTTTCCAGAGCTACCTTTTTGCAGGGAAGTACTATACGTATTTCTACGTATTAGTACTACTAATAACCGTACATAGAATTTTCAAATATTGAAAAAAAGTGGACATAAAAATTTTCAAAATGTGCTCCCTTTTTGAATTTCTATCCAAAATAGCTGGTTGAAGAACTCGTTCTTTCTTTTTAGGCCTTCAAAAAGTGTGCCAAAGCACAATCCAACCTGATCAATCTTTCGAAAGTTATCGTGCCTACACGAGACTACAGACTACAGACTACAGACTACAGACAGACAGACACCTTCGTAAAATTAATTTCTTCTGACTCAGGGGGTCTCAAAACGTAGAGATTTGATGAAAACCGATTAAGTCAAATTTTACATAAAACCAATACCTTCTCGTTAGGACGAGAATGTAAAAAATCAAGCTAAAAATCTAGAAGTCGAATAGTATAAAAGATAAAGAATAAAATCTAATATTCTTTGCTGAAGTGAAAAATAAAAAATAGATCAACGGGATATACATGTTTGGACCCAAAACCTGATTGAAATATACGTATATACGCTATTAATATGGACGGAAACATTTGTACTTTTGTTCTTAAATTAAATTTTAGAATTAATTAATATTGCACGTATAACATAAAAAATTAAGTATTTAGGATTTCTCTTTGGCTGCAGTTCTGGAAATGTTATTCTTAAAACTATTGACCTAAAAATTAGTACGGTCAGTCGTAAAATAAAATAACAAGATTAACAAAATTATTGAAAATCGCATACAAATTAAAACTCGTTGGTATTCTCTTCAGCTGCAGATCTGGAAATGTGGGTTTTGAAACTATTTAGTTGAAAATTAGTACTGTCAGTCTCAAAATAAAATAACTCAAAGGTTAACGAAACTGCTGAAAATCGCATGCAAATGAAAACTCTTTGGTTTTCTCTTTAGTTACAGTTTTAGAAATACTGGTCTTAAAACTATTTAGCTTTTTAGCTTTAATTTTAATACACAACGTTAGACAAAATAAGATTTTTTTCAAATTTAAAAATGTCATTTAATATTTTCAGATAAACTTTGATATTTTAATCGGATATTAAGTACATTACATTTTCCATAGTAATAATAATAAAATATTGTATTATCATGGATCTTATAGTTGCTGCAGTAACATATATGAACCATATTAACATAAATTATTATAATTTCTCGACTTGAATATAAAAATGAATTTGAAGCAAATTTTCATTTTTACGAATGCGGACTGTATCTTCTATGTTCACACGTCTGTGTTTTCATTTTTGGGTAAAATAAATTGTGGGTGAAATAAATTTTGGGAGAAATGACATGCTACCGGAAACCCCCTTTAATCCTCAGAAACAATTGATGTAATACGTTTTTATCGGCAGTGTCCTTTTTCCCGAACTGGATATTTCGTGAAAGGTTAGATTTGTGAGCTGAAATTATTTTTTTATTTTTATGTTGTTACGATTCAGTGCTACCAGCTCCACCAACCAAAAATTCAAAAACAAATGGATATCTAACCTCTTTCCCAAAATGTGATTAGTCTGAGATATTACAGATTGATGTCTGAATATTATAAGAATTTAACATCTAGAGATTATATTTGATAACATATTTATATATTAGAAAAAGATTGTAGATTATACGCGCTAATACACTTTTCTCTACGGGGCATCCTCTAGTTCTATTATCCAGCTCGTAGGTTATGGTTCCTCTATCTTTATTCTTCATGGAAACAAAATTTTGACTGTCTTACAGAATTTTTCGTTTGAATTATAAAAACCTATTCGATATGCAGGCATCACAGAAATGTGCGAAATTGATGTTTTAGAAAAAAAATTGTTTCTTTGAGTCAGTAATCTGAATTGCTGCACTATTATAAGAGAGCTTTGAAAATTTATTTATCACGATTTTTTGATAAGTTTGGCACCAATGGTTTCTCAATTTATAGAAACAAAATGTTCATGAATTTAAGAAAACGGAATATCCATGTCATAAGATATGAAGCTGTCTCAAATAAAAATATAATTCTTTATTTTAGTTATGTTTTGTCAATGAGTGAAGTAACCTCCTGGTATCGATAGTCAACATTTTCCGCTCATTAACCATATATTCAAATCAAAATAAGTAAAAATTCCATAGGAAATACACGTTTTTCAAGCATACCTTTGTTTTTTATTAGATTTCAAACAATGTTTATAATAATTTCGCATATACGTTACACTTATATAGATGAATTAGAGTTGCAGTTTCCCTGAATTGTCTTTTTTTCGATCAAAAATGCTTAAAAATTAATTTTTTAGAACATGCGCATCTACAGAAATGTCTCAAAACAGTCAAATAATAATAGGGAATTCGAATATTTTATAAATATGGAAACTCATTATTGTATCTTGCAGGGGACGCTGAACTGAGTATATTTTTACACAAAATAAGTAAATCTGATGCTCAATTTATTTTTAATTTGATTTGACAAAAACAAAAACAAAAAAAACTTACGGGAATAGCAGTTTTTGTGATATTTAAAAAAATCGCGTGTAACATTCAATTTTTTTATATGTAAACTCAAGTATATCAAAGTTTATTGAGTTATCTAATGTTTTAACTGTCGTATTGCCACATCCGGCCTAAAAGAAATATTGGTCATTCATACCTTCCTTTATATTTGCAATACATATATCCTTTAATAACGATTCTTCAGAAGATTATTAAAAAATGTAATACAATTTCTATACATGCGCCATTTACACATATGCGAATCTCTCTATAACGGACGTCATCATAATGGCAACCCATTTAAATGTAGTATTTTAATTTGGTAGTTACAACTTATCTTAAATAAGTTATAAGTACTTGAAATAAAATAAAACAAGCGTTCTTATAAAAATGTTTAGATCATAAACTTTTTCATACAAAAATGCATGCAAATTATTCTCCATTAGAATACACAGAGCAAATAGGCTTTTACACATTGGAAAAAAGCAAGCTGATCATTTACTAGGCAAAAAAGTACCGCTATGAAGTAATATAATAAAATATCGGCGTATTCACCATGGATGTATTTATTTGTACTCACTTTACTCGTATGAGAACTTTTCTGCGGCAGAGGTATCAAATTTTGGTTTCCAACAGAGAAAAAGAAAATGGTTGCAAATGCAACCATTTCCTTAGCAATACTTGGCTCCTTTTTCAGTAATATTCGTAGCTATTATTGCATATTCAAATAAGTTACACCGCAGTCTGGCGTTAGGCTAAAAAGCTAGGGAAATAGTTGCAATAACCATTTTACTATAGACACAATTTTTCTAGCTATTTAATCTAGGAATCTAGGTCTTTTGAACAGTTTTTCTCAATTATGGTAACTAGTTTCCCAGATAAAATAACAAGAAAAATGGCAAGTATAGTAAAACAGTAATTAATAGATTTAACGCTTTCACGATGATTCATTATAATAAATTTAACGGAGGTTTTTCGGATTTTAATCGTGTGCAAAACACGACTGAAACCCGAAAGACCGCTTTTAAATTTAAAACAGTAATTGTTTATACATTTCTTTACTATAGTTTTCTAAGGCTCCAGCGATACTTGTATACCAGCTGGTATCCGAACCCAGTTCTACATTTTGGTTTTTTACTTTTAGATCAAAAGCTGTCATTCCATCGATTACAAATTATATCACCACCCTTCCCGACAAAAAAACATTAAAATTCATTACTCTTATATTTACCAAACAATTTACCAGGGGTATTTTAGTGAGACATCCTCCACTCTCATTCACACGGAAAACAGTATTTTCCTTAGAACCAACACTGAACTATGTTTAAATTAAATCTAGTTTAAGTGACTAGGATTCCTTGTTAACAGAATCGTGGAAATATCGTTGTTTCAACTATACCAACTTACTAAACAAAACATAGTTTCATTGATGAGGCAACCTGGGTCAATACGGAATATCATAGAGTACGCCACTTTCGGTGCATCAAAACTAATGTAAGACTTTATAAGATACTTCCATGTGAGCAAAAAATCAGGCAGCCATAAATGCGATTTTCAATGCATTTAGAGATTAACTCGCAGATGAATACCGCAATCGCAAATACACATCCAAAAGCAAGAATCAAACTCAGTGGAGTAAGGACCCCGACACGGACTTGATTAAAATCTTCATGCATTTCCCATTGATTGGACTTCCTTGAAGGAGAGATAAACTTGTTTTCCCAGTATGTGATCAAACCAGATTGCAAAAGCCTTGATATAATTACGTTAATTTCCTGTACATAAGGAGAATTTGGTTCAAGGTAAATAACCTTTTGCAGCGTAAGCAAGCGTTCATCGACGATTTCCATAAGAGCATTACCATGAGCATCTTTACGCTTCTGCATTTCATTCCGTGCCGTTGATTCTCTGAGGATGCAAGTAACATTTTTGTGCTGCACCAGCATATTATAGCATTTATTATGTTCCAAAATAATAATAGCTTTATTTGCCAATGCTTGGTTGAAAGAATCATTTGTTGCCTTCAGGGCCGTTGCGATGTTTTCTTTAATCATTGGTGTCAGGCCTGACCTGTATAATTTCTCTAAGCTGTCAATCTTCATCAATGGCTTTTTGATCAGTTTCGTATCTGTCAGTATTGCGAAGATATTGGTCGAAAATATCATAAACATTAGGAGAATCGAGATGAACATGATTCTTTCCGACAGTCTCTTAGGTTCTGCAGGTACGGCGAATCCCAGTATCGCTCGTATTATTTCCAACCAAGACCAGACGTCATTCTTGAATTTCAGCAAGATAGCACTAATCCATACAATCAGAAAAAGTAAGACCAGCCAAACCCAGTTCATGGAAGGTGACAGGGAATAATCCTCGGAATTCATATTTGGAACCAAAGCACACATTTGAACTGATCCTGTACTTTTGCTGACTGGATATATGTCTTTACAAATAATCGCATTGGGCCCGTGATTAGTAAGGAAACTAAGTTTATTGTGTAGAAGCAGGTTCCGCAAACCTGTAGTGTTGTCTGGATCTTTACAATTTGCGAGACCAAATGATTCCTCTTGAGATGGAACTTCTGATAATTTGAAATTCATTTTTTTGGACAGGGTTTTCGCGACTAGAGCATCCGGCCCAGAAATGTTAACAGGATGTCCTGATGAATTGCGCTTTAAGTAAACGTAGGGTGGTAAATGAAAAGATCCCACCTTCATTTCGAAATCTTTCAAATCCTGCAGTTTATTCGGAAATAACTCCACACTGGTCTTGTAGTGTTGACTTGTGTAATTATCAGTGAACGGGTTGTAGTAATGCATGGTTGTGATTTTCTGTTGTCGATTCCAGTGGAGCGCGTTATGACCTTTCGATCTTTCAATAATTTCGAGAACTGTAAACTCCAAGAAATTATTCGACCACAAATAGTAAAGGAACTCTTTGTAACTGAGCTTCCCCTTCTCTGGTAAGACAATCATCAAACATTTCGGTCGAATTTTCCATCCAAATATTTGTTTCAAAAAATCAGTGGTTTCATTGGTTTGCGAGCGGGTTAGACTACTGTTCAGAGATTTCATCATAATGAAGAGGGGTTTGCCTTGAAGACTTCGATGCAGGAGGTTTTTTGCTTTTATGTAAATTTCGCTAGTTACAGGATTATTGACAGTGATAACCTGACTCAGAAATTTCTGCTGCAATTTTCCTATGATGCTTGAAATTTCAGTGTTCTGACTTTGCACATCTTCATTGATGACCAACACTATTTGAAACACTTTTAGATCCTTCTTCATGTACCTTACCAAATGATTGACCCAGCTAATATCATTGGACACTGCAAGAACATTTGAAAGCAGTATGAGAAGAGTATATGTGTATCTGAATTTTGCGCTGAGCAACATTGTGAAAAATAGTTTTTCATATGGAGTAGATTATTGTACTTTAACTTTTAAACTCGTAATTTGTGATTTCTAAAGAGCGGAAATATATAAACCAGCTTCAACTTCAGTCACCAGCAGACTAATTTTTCCATGCTTTCACCCTGTAGTAATTGTGCGAACGCAGATGGAAATATTTTCCACTGAATGAAATGTTTTCTAATGTGATAGAAAAGTATTGATTCGAAAACAGAACAATAGATTGCTTTTTTAAAATACAGAAATGCATTTGACATTTTTTATACATGTAGACATTACATGCCTTTTCAAAGTATAGTTATATTTATAAGCTAATCTACTAAGTGATTCCTAACCCAGTTCCAGCTTAACTCGTGTAAAAGAAGTACGGCCAATGAAGGCAAATTTCGGTCCCAAAGCGTAGCACTTTTTTAATTGCATATTTGTACAGTGGAGGTTGAGAGCTTTCCAAAACACCCCATCGTGGATCGACACATTATGTATTTGATTATTTTCTCGGAAATTGTAAAATCGATTGATGATGGATGAGAGCAGGTTCGACAAAGTATCGATTCTCGAAGGCATATTTCTACCAGCAGCAATTCTCAGTTTTCTAATGGCAAAAGTATAAAAAAATGTTTAAGGCAGTGTCTACATGTACCGAAAAATCTGGCTATTTGTATTGCAATTTCTATACAAATAGTCCCTTTTCTAGGATTCGTTATGCATGGTGAAAAAATTCAAATATTCGTGCCAAAATTTCAGTACACGTAGCCACGGCCAATGTTTAAAATATGATTCCGGCTAGAATTTTCAACGGATTCCAAAGTTATTTTTTGAAATTGAAGCTAGGTCAATTTTCATACTAATTCTCGTCTTAGATTTTAGAAAAGATTTCGTTTTGTTTATTCAAACATTAATTTTGAAGTAATTGTTCATTTAAGATACGAATGCAATAACAACAGATAAAATATTCTAATTGAAATATAATAATGTACAATCAATAAGAAAAACTTTTCAAACCACGATATAAAATAGTTAATTATGAATAAATAATTTTGTGTTCACAATCGTATTATTATAATTATAAACAAAAGTGAGAGATTTTTACATTGTTTTCGAAATTTGTGAAGCAATTTTTGTCTTTAATTCAACTTCAAGTAATATTCAAACATCAAAGAACATAATAAATTATATTCTTTATTAACAAATTCGCATGCAAGAGGCTTTTAAAAGTTTCAGATATACTTATTTTAAATGTGCTATGTTTGGGCTGCTAGTGATAATTCAGTAAAGTAAACAGTCATTTAGTAACAAACGTAAGTATTGTAAACAAATTGCATAAACTATTTCGCAGTGTGAACAATTTTTAAAAGTTTGAGATACTTCTCTTCGAAACATGTCTTGCTAAATTGCCATTGAACATTCGATACTATGAATTTATTTATGCGATTTGTTTTTGTAACGATCACAATTGATATTAAATAGCAATGTATATACTTAAAATTTGAAATCGGTTGAAAATTTGAGCCGGAATCATATTTTAAACATTGTTTTATCATCTTGCCCCACTGTGGGTTATTCAAACTTAGAAGGCTGTTCATAAGTTTCCTGTCACGTTTGCGTGGAAGAATGATTTCCATTGCTTTGTAAAGAAAAAAGGCCAACACTTTCTTAAATTTCCAGCGGAAAATCACATACGAGTGAAAGTAAACAAAATTTGCAGTTATTCCAAAAAAAGAACCATATCTTATCTAACGCTTTACGTAGACGTAGAGTGGTAAATGTAAATATCCCACCTTCATTTTGAATTCTTTTAAATCCTGCAGTTTATTAGAAAATAGCTCTATTCTGGTCTTGCAGTGTTGAATTGTGTAGGTATCAGTGAAGGGATTGTAGTAATGCATGGTAGTGATGTTTCGTCGCCAATCCCAGTAGGGCGTCTAAGCAAGATAGCACTAATCCATATGATCAGAAGAAGTAAGACCAACCAAACTCAGTTCATCAAAGGTGACCAGGAATAACCCTCGGAATTCATATTTGAAACCAAAGCACAGATTTGATCTGATCCTGTAATTTTGCTGACTAGATATATGTTTTTACAAATAATCGCATTGGGCCCGTGGTTAGTAAGGAATCTAAGTTTATTTTGTAGAAGTAGGTTCCGTAAACCTGTAGTGTTGTCTGGATTTTTGCAATTTGCGCGACCAAATTGTTCCGCTTGAGATGGAACTTCTGATAAGCTGAAGTTCATTTTTGTTTGACATGGTATTTCGCGACTAGAGCATCTGTGTAATAAGTGGAAAGATCCCACCTTTGTTTCGAATCCTTTCAAATCCTGCAGTTTATTCGGAAATAACTCCACGCTAGTCTTGTGGAGTTGACTTGTGTAGTTACTAGTGAACGGATAGTAGTAATGCATGGTTGTAATTTTTTTTGTCGATTCTAGTAGAGCGCGTTATGTCCTTTCAATCTTTCGATAATTTTGAGAACTGTGAACTCCAAGAAATTATTCGACCACAAATAGCGGATGAACTCTTTGTAACTGAGCTTTTCCTTCTCTGGTAAGGCAATCATCAAACACTTCGGTCGAATTTTCCATCCAAATACTTGTTTCCAACAATCAGTGGTTTCATTGGCTACACGTATAAAGAATATATGATTTGAGTACATGCGTACCTGAATTTACCATTAAACAACATTTCCAATGTCTTTCAATAAAAATATCTTCCTCATTTGTTAATTTCTGGCTTATTTCATTATTGTGCTTAATATTAAGTCTTACCCTATTGAAAAGGACGTTTTAGTGTAAGAGTAGTTTAATTTTTAGTTCTCCAAGTTTGAGTACGTGCAGACAATCCTAGATGCCTGGATATTTACTGTGAAATTTCCTGTCTTCAAAATTAGTTTCGAAATCTTCATATTTCTCCGTAAAGACGTCCCATTTCAAAGAGCGGAAAGGTGTTAACCCACTTCACTTCCAGTCACCAGTAAACTGATTTCACCATGCGTTTCCTCAGTAACTGTGCGAGCACAAAACATAATACTGATTTTGTATTTGATTAGTATTTCAATACTTACTCGGAAGTTGTAAAATCAAATGACGGTGGATGGGTAGGCAGGTTTGCCAAAGTATCGATTTACGAAGGCATATTTTCACAAAGAGTGGGACTCCGATGGCTAGATTTCGATTAAACCAAGAATGGAATGAACCAAAAACCATTTGTATGAATTGAATGTTTTATACCAAAATGAATACGAACCTTATTGGCTGATGCTGATGCTTACTAGCAAATTTTTTTTTCAAACATTGTTTTTATGGAATGTTTAATGAATTATGATTACTGTGTACAGTTTTTCTTTAAAAGAAATGTATAACTCCAATGTATTTTCAGTCAAATTTACCTAAAATTTTCTTAAGTGCTACATATTTTTCGCGATTGAATGTAAATTATTTAAATCGGAGAATATAAGAATGCCGAATTGCCGATTTACGCGATTTTTAATAATTTCAGTCGGCCACCAACATACAGCCACTACCAATTAAGTTAAATCTCGTTTACTGGCTGAGTTGTCTAAACTATAAGAAACTCAGCCGGTAAATATCGTTCCGATGGTTCGCATTAAAAAAAAAAAAATAATAATTTAACGAAATTTGCCTGAATCGGTGGTGGCTATTATGGTGACCGATTGAAATGATTAAATTTAAAGATTATACATACCGACATACCGCCATTCGCGTAAATCGGCATTCTTAAATTCTCCGCTTCAAATATTTTCCATTCAATCGATTGATTTTTTTTCGGCAGTAAATCTAAATTCTAATGAAAAAAGTTAGTGAAAAGTATGTTGCAAGCGCAGAACTATTGTTCAGGAAGGTATGGAATTTCGAAAAGAGTGGAAAATCATTTTAAACATTCTGAAGATTGCGAAAAAGCAATTTGAGTGTGAGGTTATCTACGCGGCGTTCATAACCTTATCCACCAATTACTTTAATTGTAATCTAAGTAATTTTTAACATTATTTCTAAATAATCATCACGAACTTTACCTTTATAAATTCTAAACTGTATTTTGTAAAGAAAATAAAGTTTTACATACATTCCAGGTAAAGGCTGCATCGGGTGTTCGACTTTTGCAATTTCCAAAACAACTTTTTCTCTGCTCCAATCTTTTCCTTTTCAATGGATTTTATCGCAACACTTCAATGATTTTCCTCATAAATTATTATTACTCTATATATGATTTTAGACCTCACGGCTTAAAACTTATGGTTTTAGGCCCACGGCTTGATAATTATGGTTTTACACCTTATGGCTAGAGACATGCATTTTTGGTCATTACGACTTGAAACTTGCGGTGTGATGTTGCAGGTTTTACCTGAAAATTAGTTTTTTGTTACTGCTGTTTCTATTTATTTGTAAACAGCTCTTGGAGGAAATATTCACGAGGAAACGAGGCTCGACCGAGGGCCAACTCATTTTTTTTCCTTTTAGATTGTTTCATTCATTTTTATAAATTCACACTCTCATGGGCTTCTCATAAGGAGAAAGAGTAAATGTCACTCTTTTTAATTATTTTGGGGTTTCCTCTTTTTTTTGTCGTTCATCAAAGTTTGAGGACGAGAAAGAAATGGAGGAAGGAGTACTTTCGCTTGGAGCATCGTTCATCATCAAGAATCGGTGGTACGGACGACGAGGAAGCAAGGCGGGTTGAAATTGCACAGATGCAGGCGCAACCATGGTTTGTTCACCTGGGGTGGAATGTGAATGTGACTCCTGCATTAAAAATTCTGTACCTCTTGGGGTAATTCAAATCTGACCGCCCTGGATTCGCCGCTGTACCACTATCACCATCTCTTAGGCATAAGGGTCCCGAAATCTCCCTCCATCCGCCATGAACATTGTGACAGCGCAGAAGATGCAGCCGATTACCTGAGCGCAGGGGAGGGGGATGTGGCGGCCTACGTGCATTCGAGAGAAACGAGATTTTTTTCTTTAGTCGGTTGAGCCTCGTGCGAGATAGTTGTAGACTCATTACGCTTTACAAATTTTCTTCGCTGCCACAGAATGGTATTATTTTTGTAAGTTTTCTTTGAAACTGTGTTTTTTCTGCCGCTGTTCTTGGACGTGTGACTAATCAGGACTATCTTGAAAGGTGGGCGGTTTCATTCTTTTTATTTTGGAAAGGATTTTAAAATGTAATATTTGTTCTCCAATGGTGTCTATGGACGCGGAGAAAAACTTGATTGTTTAACGCTTCAGTGTGGAAGTGACGCTCTGATTTCAAATCTTGGACCTAGCTCGGTGAAGGATTTTGAAGTCTTATTGTTGTTAAAACAAATGCCAGCCAGACGTGATCTGTAATTTTGGCTCTTTAACCTTTTTCCGTTTGATTTCATGTCTTAATTTTATAATTATGTAATTTTTTCGTAGTTGAGACTTTCAGCTACCTGTGAGACAGCTGAGGAATTGAGCTAAGGACTGTGTTAAGTTGTTTTGTTTTGCGATGTTCATTTACTTGTTATTTTTTATTTTTCTCTAGGTGGCAAGTCGAGATTTGCCTGGCACCATCTTTAAATAAATCTAAAGTTCTGTGAGAAATTAATTTATCGTCCAAAATATAAAATGTCATTATTTAATTCTTGAATAAGAAGGGGAGGTAAGAATCCTCGTTTTCACGGTTGTTTTGAATCTTGACTTCTTGGATTTTATTACATGATTAGCATTTGTTTGCCATTTAAATATATTAAAAACACTTTTGAATCGGCTTTCTTGTTTTTTACGGTATATTATAAAGTATTGAAAAGGCAGGATTAGAATTATGTTCGCTGTTTTTTCATTGTTTTACTACAAACATACACTAAAGTAATTTTCAATGAAACTGAACGAGTATTATCATTTCGAAACCTAATTTTCATCAATGATAAGGAAAAAATGGTAGGGATTATAAAACTGTGAGTATTTTTTTTATCTACCTTTTATTCTACTTTATCAGGACCACATTATATAAATTAGATGTCAACTCTCGTGTTAAGTGTACTAATATATTTTATAATGTATATAATGTAGGTTACGATTGCTCTATCTTATTCTAGGCAGTAAAATAAAATAGATATTATGTATTATGTAGAGGACGCTAAACTAAATATATTTTTACACAGTCCAAATGATTAGTTAATCAGTGTTTTAGAAAAAATCGCTTGCCACATTCAATTTTCTTTGTACCTATACTTTGTGTGTTAAAGTTTATTGTCATTTATATCGTCAAACACTGTAAATGATAGAAGGTTAGTCTCAGAAATCAACATCTTACAAACATGTATTTTTTCTTCCTTTTTCTTCGCGGGACACGGAAAAATAAATTTTATCGAATGCTTTAACTGTCGTATTACCGCATCTGGGCTAATACCAATATTGGTCATTTATACCTTCATTTATGTTTACAATACATATATCCTTTAATAACGGACGTCATTATAATGGTAACCCATTTAAATGTAGTATTTCAATTCGGCATTTCCAACTAATCTTAAATAAATTATAAGTACTTAAAATTAAAAAAACAAGCGTTCTTATAAAAATGTTCAGCTCATAAACTTTTTCATAAAAAAATGCATGAAAATTATTCTTCATTAGGACACACAGAACAAATAGGTTTGTGTACATTGGAAAAAAACTGGTTAATCTTTTTCTAGGCAAAAAAATACCCCTGTAAAGTAATATAATAAAATATCGGTGTATTTATTATACTATGGATGTTCTTATTTGTGATCACTTTATGAGCACTTTCCTTCCTCACAGGCATACAATAAATGTGCTTCCCTACAGAGGGAGGCTTATTTTGACTAAAAAAAATAACCTGTATTATCAATTTGACGTTTCTATCTTATACCGAAAATGTTTTATTAAAATATTAAATCAATTTTTCTTATAAAAACAAAGTAAAACATTTTGTTTGCATGTTTTTAAATCGCTACCCTACTAAAAAACGTAAGGAATCTTCACAATGGTCAAAGGATTTCTGAATATTCTAAATATTCTGACCATTCCTGACGAGCCTGACTATTTCTGAAAATATGTTAATTCACAACCTCCCAAGTAGTTCATCGGCTAGGACCGCAGGTAGGCCAACCAAAAAATATTAGAAATTAAAAATAAAATGTTTTCAATCTTGCATATATACAGAGTGAAAAGCTAGAGATTCAGAATTTTCGGGTTTTGAAGATTTCATATAAATAAAAATATTACCCACACAGCACGAAATGTTGCAGTGAAAATTTCTAAGAAATATTACAATGGAAACTTTTGATAATGTTGCACACAGGTTTCAAAGACGTTTTAAAATTATTTCTATGAAATGTTTCCTGAAGTAAATCTGAAATATTGCATAAACATTTCACTGAAATATTACTTGTCATTTTTAAAATAATTTAAAGAAACTTTGGAGAAACATTGCACTAAAATATTACTTGGCTTGTTCCAAAATATTTTCGAGACAAATTTGAAAAAAATTGGATAAATGTTGCATGAAATCATTCATAAAAGATTTTTCAAATTTTACAGTGAAACATTTTGATAATGTTACACAATGGTTTTAAAGATGCTCTTAAATTATTTCTATGAAAGGTTTCCTGAAACAAATATAAAATATTGCAGAAAAATTTCAGTAAAATATTATTTGTCATGTTTAAAAATAATTTAAAGAAACTTTGTAAAAATATTGCAGAAACATTTCACTAAAATATTACTTGCCTTGTTCAAAAATATTTCCAAGAAACATTGTGAAAGAATTGCATAAATACTCCCCGAAATCATTTATAAAATATTTTAGAAATGTTGCGTGAAACATATCTTTAAACATTGATTGAAGATTTCAGAAATAATGTATGAAAATATTGTATTCCAATGTCTAATAAAAGTTGCAGCAACCATACAGATAATATTCCTCAAAATATTGTAAAAATATTTTTAAAATTTTCTTATGAAATATTTTAAAATTTTGCTTGTAATATTTTTAAAATATTTAAATAACATTTCACAAATATTTCATGCAATATTGTGCACGATATGTGCAAGGGACATATCTTTATTTCAGAAACATTTCTTAGAAATGTTTCAAAAATATTTCGAATCTTGCAAGAAACCTTGCAGAAATCTTGCAGCAATATATCATGCTTTATTTAGAATTGGTTGACAAAGTTTAAAATGAGGATAAATATAATGTATCTCATGAAGAGAAAGAGATATGCCAAAACGGACATTTTCAGATTCACCTTCAGAGTCATTTAGTGTACATATAAGTCCAAGGTTCCACAATAGCTCATTAGAAGTGACTCGAAAACGCGAACAAATACATCATATACAGTACTGTTGTATTTCCCAATATTTAAAAAATTTTCCTCATATAGACAAAATAAAAAATATATTGTTTTAATTTATAAATCAGTATTGCTAGATTATAAGAGGGCATGGCCAGTTCGTCAATAGGTCGTTCGAAGCGTCTCGAAGATGCGAACAAAAACATCAGAAATAGTATTGTTATATTTCCAATATAAAAAAAGCTTTTCTCATATGAAAAAGGTAAATTTTTTGTTTTATATTTCAAAACGAGAAAAAAAACACTTCTAATTGGCCGATCTAGCTCAAAATTTTATCAGATCTGAAAATCAATTACATAAGTAGTCACTATTCCTAAGCAAAATGACTAATGTAACCATTTCCTTAGTAATACGTGGCAACTTTTTTTATCAATTATTACACTGGTTTACAAAAAAAAAGGTGAGGACTATTTGACAAGACCACTTTATCCTTACGTATTTTGACGCGCTGAATACGAATCCGAGGTGGTGGAAATGCCAGGAAGGTTAGCGTAGTTGGTACAATTTCAGCAAGAATTTGTTTGGTAAAGAAATTTGATCGAATTAATAGTTATTCGAAAACTGAGTAAATGAGAAAAACGAATACAAAAGTTAGCGCGCGCTTGCGCACGCACATAACAGTCTGGTATTTATAAAATCCTCACAGCTATTGCCGCCATTGCCGGCACTGCATTTTTCATCACCAATCAAAATATTTTAGTTTTATATTTAACATTTTTTTTTTAAATTCTGTCAAATTTTTCATGACCTTTGAAATTGTTGAAATCCGTGAAAATCCCTTGAAATAAAATTTCATTCACGAGAATATTGTGCGTGCACTAGGGTGGCCCGAAAATTCGATTTTTGGTGATAACCCCCTAGTTTGTTCGTTTTCCGGAAAAATGAATTACTTAATTTTTTTTTCAACATTAACCCGTGCCCCCGGGGTTTTGAAATTAACGTGGGGTTTCAAATGGGAAATGGTCGATTAAAAAAAAATGAAAAAAAGAAGTAAATTATTTAAGGAATAACTTCCACTCGATAACTTTTGATTTTGACACCCCCAATTCCCTTTCATTGTGTCCGGAAAATGGATCGAAAAGTGAAAAATAGCAATTTTTTTATCAAATTCATGCTGGAGTCGGTATTTTTTGGAATTATTTTAACCGGAATTATTTTTAACTGATAAGTGACGAGTTTCCAAATATTTTTTAAATCATTATTTAAACAATTTTCATTTGTGTAAACAATTTTTTCCCTGAAAATTCTAAAAAGTTATTATTTTCTCAAATCAGCGACATAATTAAAGAATGTTGAGAGTAATATATTATTAAAGAATCTTTGGTAATTATTTAAACAATTTTCATTTATTTAAACAATCTTTTCTCCTAAAAATCTTGAGAAGATATAATTTTCTTAAATTAACGACATAATTAAAAAATACTGAGAGTAATATATTATTAAAGGATATTCGGTAATTATTTAAATATTTTTTATTTGTTTAAACAATTTTTTCCTTCTGTAAATCGTGAAAAGTCACTATCTTTCGAGATAAATTATACAAAGTTGATGAACATCAAAAGAAGTACTTCTTGTTTAACATACTTGGTAATTATTTAAACAATTTTCATTTGCTTAAACAATTTTTCTCCTAAACATCGTTAAAAGATATTATTTTCTTAAATTAATTACATAATTAAAGAATGTTGAGAGCAATATATCATTAAAGGATATGTGGTAATTATTTGAACAATTTTTATTTATGTAAATAGTTTGTATTTGTTTAAACAATTTTTCCCCTGAAAAGCGTGAAAACATTATTTTCTGGAACTAATGAAAAATTAACAGATGTTTAGGGTAATATTTTTTTCTTAAGAATATTTAGCAATTTTTAAACAATCTTTTCTCCTCAAAATCGTAAAAAGTTATTGTTTTCTTAAATTAACGACACAATTAAAGAATGTTGAGAGTAATATATTGCTAAAGGATATTTGTGAATTATTCAAACAATTTTTATTCATTTAAACAAATTTTTTCTCCTAAAAATCGGAAAAAGTTATTATTTTCTTAAATTAACGAGATAATTAAAGAATTTTGTGAGTTATATATAATTAAAGGATTTGGTAATTATTTAAACAATTTTTGTTTCTTCAAACAATTTTTCTCCTGTAGAGCGCGAAAAAATATTATTTTCTGGATATAATGAGACAGTTAACGGATGTTGAGAGTAATAATTTTGTCTTAATAATATTTAGCAATTTTTAAACAATTTTTTTCCTAAAAATCGTGAAAAGTTATTATTTTCTTGAATTAACGACACAATTAAAGAATTTTGAGAGTAATATATTATTAAAGGATATTTGGTAATTATTTAAACAATTTTTTCTCCTGAAAACCGGAAAAAGTTATTATTTTCTTAAATTAACGAGATGATTAAAGAATGTTGAGAGTTATATATTATTAAAAGATATTTTATAATTATTTAAACAATTTTTTCCGCTGTAAAGTGTGAAAAGATATTATTTTCTGAAACTAATGACACAATCAACGGATACTGAGAGAAATAATTTTTTCTTAAGAATATTTAAGGAATTTTTAAACATTTTTTATTTGTTTAACTAATTTTTGTCCTAAAATCATAAAAAGTTACTATTTTCCTAAATTAACGACATAATTAGAAAGTGTTGAGTGTAATATATTATCAAAGGATATTTGATAATTATTTAAACAATTTTCATTTGTTAAAATATTTTTTTTCTCCTAAAAATGGTAAAAAGTTATTATTTTCTTTAATTAACTACATAATTAAAGAATGCTGAGAGTAATATATTATTAAAGAATATTTGGTAGTTATCTAAACAATTTTCATTTCTTGAACAAATTTCTTCTCCTAAAAATCGTACAGAGTTATTATTTTATTAAATCAACTACGTAATTAAAGAATTTTGGGAGTAATATATTATAAAAGAATATTTGGACATTATTTAAACCATTTTTATTTGTTTAAATAAAATTTTCCCCTGTAGAGCGCGAAATAGTATTATTTTCTGGTTCTAATGACAGAATTAACGGATGTTGAGAGTAATAATTTTTTCTTAAAAATATTTAGCATTTTTTAAATAATTTTTTTTTCCCTAAAATCGTAAAAAGTTATTATTTTCTTAAATTCGCGCCATGATTAAAGAATTTTTGGAGTAATACATTATTAAAGGATATTTCGTAATTATTTAAACAATTTTTATTTGTTCGAACAATTTTTTCCGCTGTAAGGTGTGAAAATGTATTATTTTCTGGTACAAATGACACAATCAACGGATGCTGAGAGAAATAATTTGTTGTTAAGAATATTTGGGATTTTTTAAATAATTTTCATTTTTTCAACTAATTTTGTTCCTAAAAATCGGAAAAAGTTATTATTTTCCTAAATTAACGACATAATTAAAGAATGTTGGGAGTAATATATCATTAGAGGATATTTGATCATTATTTAAACAATTTTCATTTGTTAAAATAATTTCTTCTCCTAAGAATTGTAAAAAGTTAATATTTTCTTAAATTAACGCCAAAATTAAAGAATGTTGAGAGTAATATATTATTAAAAAATATTTGGTCATTATTTAAACCATTTTCATTTGTTTAAAGAAAATTTTCCCCTTTAGAGCGCGAAAACATATTATTTCCTGGATCTAATGACACAATTAACGGATGTTGAGAGAAATAATTTTTTTAAAAGAATATTTAGCATATTTAAAAAAAAAATTATTTGTTTGAAATTTTTTTTTTCTAAAAATCGTAAACAGTTATTATTTACTTAAATAACAACATAATTAGAGAATTTTGAGAGTCATATATTATTAAAGGATTTTTGCTAATTATTTATACAATTTTCATTTATTTAAACAATTTTTTCTCCTCAAAATCGAAAAAAGTTACTATTTTCTTAAATTAACGACATAATTAAAGAATGTTGAGATTGATATATTATTCAAGGATTTCTGGTAATTATTCAAAGAATTTTTATTTGTTTAAACCATTTTTCCCCCTGTACAGCGTGAAAGGATATTATTAGTAGCCACATGCCCTAATCTAAGTTATCATTTATTCAATTTTATTTTGCATCAATAGTTATGATTTTGCATTTTTTCTACCTGGCCATGTTAATTGATAACTGCTTATATCTTTTTCTTTATGTTACCACCTCAGTGAGAGGTCGAATTACTCGCTTTCGAAAAAATAAAACACTAACTGCCCAGTTAACCGGTCCATTTTACTTGCGGGATTATTTTTCAAATATTTTTCCGTAAACGCACTATTTAAATTCCTTCACTTTTTATGAATTCCTACTCGAAAATTAAGAAGAAGCTTTGAAGAGAAAGGCGGAATCTTGCTTCAAATAAACGAAAATAGTTCAATTTAGAGAGAGAGAAAAAAAAAGTTTTTGGTTCCTTGCCTAGAAGTTGGCCTCTCTAGGTTTCCTTCCCCTCCTCTCCCCCTCCCATTAACAGAAGGCGGCTTTGAAATCTGGTCAGGAGTAGGTAGTAAATCACACGGTCGTCAAGGTGTCGGTTTAATTTTGAATGAAAACGCAAGACAACATCTCAAAGATCATGATTTTGTATCTCCCAGATTGTTGTAGGCTAGAATGAAGGTAGGAATCAGAAGATTATTCATCATAGCGTGCTACGCCCCAGTTGATGGCGACCCGAGGGAAGTCAAAGACGCCTTCTGGGATACTTTAAGTGATACAATTAGTACTTGCAATCAAGGTGAAAAAATAATTTTGCTAGAAGATATGAACGGATGGGTCGGCGTCCAACGTCAAGATACAGATACAGAAAGGGTACTGGGTAAATTTGGGGTCCAAGAAAAAATTATAGCGGGGAAATTTTAGTTAGCTTATGCTTAGAAAAGGGTTTATTTATTACAAATACTTGGTTTCGTCATAAAATGATCCACAAGTACACCTCTCCGAAATAAACTTAGGGTGGGGATGGAGAAGAAAGAAAACAAAAAAAACGAAATTACAAAATAAAGAATGACTGCTCGAATATGGAGGAACAAAAATTGATAAAATTTGGGCAACTTTAGAACATAAGTCATATTTACATTTTCGAGGTCGCTGAATCGAAATCTGATATTAAAATTTCAAAATTAAAAATGATACGTCGGATTTAGTGAAACAAAAATCGAAAAATAAAAAGCTAAAGATAATAAACTTTGTCAACTTACCATCATGTTTCCGACTTGTGTCTCTCCATATTGGATTTTTTATATTTAACCGCACTTTTCTGGAAAAGAAAATATGCTACGCTATTTTTCCAGGCAGATTTAAATTCATCATTAAAAAATCTATAAAACATTATGTGTTGCACTAAACAAAACTTTTTTCTTTGTAGTTCTAGTACAATTTTGTAATTTTTGTCAAAAAATGATGGCCTTTTCCCGTATATTCGAGGTTGGAAAATTCGAGACAACTTTTTAAAATAATTTTTCCTTATTGCGCATTTAATAAACTTTAATTTCGTTCAAAGAACACCCATATTGGTCACTTCGTTCGAGAGATATTAGGTTTTGAAAGTAAATTTGGCAATAAAGCCCACTGTGCGTCGTTACTGCGACGTAACACAATTACCGGATATTGAGAGTAATAATTTTTTCTAAAGAATATTTAGCAATTTTTAAACAATTTTTATTTTTTCACAACATTTTTTTTCTAAAAATCGTAAAAATTTATTATTTTCTTAAATTAACGACATAATTAAAGAATGTTGGAAGTAATATATTATCGGGAAAATTTATTCTTTTCTGCAATTTATGACACAATTAATGAATATGAAGAGTAATATTTTATTGCTATATATATATTTTTTACAAATTCTTGCTTATATAAAAAAGATATCCAACACAAGTTTTCTGCGGGCTGAACCATTTTTATAGTCAAGAAACAAATTTTCTTATACAATGAAAATTAAATTTTTTCATATTCCTCGGAAATGGTGCAAGATATCATAGATGAGTAAAAGAACTTTTTGTAGAACATTTTTAACTGTGCAAACTATTTTCTTAACATTTTTTCGTATCTGTTTGCAAGAAAAATGCGAAAAATCGATTTAATGAGAAAAATTCCCCTGGCCACAAAAGTTGTTTAGCGAGCAAAAAATCTTACAGGGTATTTTCCTTATGATAGTACAAATTCAATAAAAAATATAAGTGTGGGTTTTTTGAGAAAATCGACTTTTAATATTTTTAGAAAAACACAGAAAAAATCAGACACGTGCTTCATTGTAATTAGATCATGCTCATTATACCTAAAAAATAAAAATACCAAATTTTTATCTCTTACGATATTTAACACCATCATACATCTGGAAGCCGAGACAATATCATGTTGCGATATGCTTCATAAAGTAACATATTTGGAAAAAGTACTTCAGATATCAGGCGTAAAGTGAATTGAGTATGATGTATGATATGACTATATAATTTAATTATAGTATTAATATATTAATATAAATATGTTATAATAATTTAGATTGTATATGATAATTACCCAGGCGGAAATATTATATATAGTTTATATATAGTGTGAAGTATTATATAATATTCATTTGTTTTATATAAAAAATGTATAAAACAAATGAATATTATGTATAATACTTCACACTATATATAAAATATATATAATATTTCCGACTGGGTAATTATATTATATTAATTAATATTAATTTAATTTAATAATAATATAATATAATATATGACTTGAGTATAATATATAAAGTTTTTCTGTACAAAAATTAGAATTTCGTATTCTACGGCAGTGCGGGGTCAAAAAGCAGTAAGCGTCATTTTTTTCAAAATTGAATTAAGCATGTTATCAGGTGTCATTTAACGTCAATAATACTTGTACACAGTAATATTTCATATATTAGTGTTTTTTTATAAAAATATTTCAATATTAAAAACCAAGTAAGTGCATTCTGAAACTGTAATGAGAAGTCAAAACATACCCTCTAAATCTGAATTAGTAAAAATTCAACTAATTAACTCAATCGTAAGGAAACTGATAAATCAGTTATTTTTTTAATTTAATTGATTAAAATAGTAAAATACATTAGAAAAGTCTCACTTAAACTAGAAAAAAAATTATAAATCGGCAACCAAAGAGATGAATTTTCAACTGAAATTATGAATTATCAAAAAAAAATAATAATAATAATTTTGAATAAAGTATCAACAACAGCAGCAGTGTCAACTTTTCACCAAATAGTTGAGAAATTTTTAAGGATTAGGAAAAATAATGATATTTTTCTAATTCCAAATTTCTAAAATTCTAAATTAAATTAAATTTCTAATAAATAAATAATTTTCATTCATCACTCCCGGACGTAAAAAAACTTGGAAGCAAAAGAAATGAATTTTCTACCAACAAGAAATTTCAATAGCTTTTAACCAAATAGTTAAATTTGCAACTAAAAGAGATAAATTGTGAACCAAATAGTGGAATCATGGACTAAAAACAATGAATTTTGAACAAACATGTAAATTCTTAACTAAAATTATTAATTTTTATCTAAAATTATGAATTTCCAAAACAAAATGGATTTTCAACAAAATAGTTTAATTTTCAACTAAAAGAGGTGATTTTCAAACCAAAAAGGAAGACGATTTTTACAATATTGTTAAATTTTCAAGCCAAAAAGAGAAATTTTCTTCAGAATACATGAATTTTCAACTAAAAAATATGAATATTCAACCAAAAGTGAAATATTGTTTTGTGAATTATTGAATTTTTCAGACAGCAAGATGAATTTTATACAAAGCAATCGAATTTTCAACCCAAAAATATGAGTTTTCAACATAAAAGTTCATTTTCAACCAAATTTTCAAATTTTCAGATAAAAAAGTTAATCTTTAACATACAAAAAACGAATTTTCAACAAAGTAGTTGAATTTTCAACGTGAAAAGATAACCTTTCAACAAAAATATAATATCTAATATTTGAACTAAAAAATATTTTTATTGTAAATCAAAAAGAGTTTAATTTTAAACCAGAAAGTTGCATTTTTAAAAAACAAAAAAAAATGATTTTCCACAATAAAAGCGACAAATTTTCAACAAAATACATAAATTGCAAACCAAGTAGTAGAAATTTCCAGGAAAAGTGTAATAGTAGATATTTTAAACAAAAAAAGATAAAAATTTTATATTTAGAATAGTTTATTTCAATAAAAAAGACAAGTATATTTTTTTTAAAAGTATGTTGTTGAATTAGGAGCCAAGAAGATTAACTTTTTTGTTCAACGAAATTTGGAAACAGATAGTTAAATTTTCAACTGAATAAGATAAATTTTCTACAAAAAATAGAATAGTTAATATTTTAACCGAAAATATTTTTATATCAAATCAAATATAGTTGAACTTAACCAAAAAAGACAAATTTTCAACATAAAAACTTGAATCCTCAACTTGAATAGATTAATTTTCAATCAAATAATTGCATTTTTAACCTAACAAATTTATTTTCTAAAAAAAAAAGAATCTTGAACAAGATAATTAAATTTTCCAATATACAAATTAATTTTCAACTATAATGATGATTTTTCAATAAAAATAAATTCGTACCAAATAGTTGAATTTTTGACCAAAAAGATAAATTTTCAACCATAAAGATTAATTTTCTACCAAAAGGAACGAATATTCAACAAAAAACATGACTTTTCAACTCAAAAAGATCAATTTTTAACGAAAAATTGAATGGTTAAATTTTCGGT